>JBBPBX010008999.1:0-11893 GCA_038048925.1 Garcialebias charrua | reverse complement strand
AAAACACAGCACCATTTTTGTGAAAACAGTCACGATGAAGGGAGAGGGCAATCACCCCTCCTCCCTCGTGGAACACAAGGTGCCAGGTCAGACTATAAGCCTCAGCGGGGCGTCTGGGGTCTGTCTGGAGCAGACAGACTTCATGGCGTCCGCTGGTGGACAGGTCAGCACGTCCGGGGCCATGCGGGGGGAGGCGAATGCTCCCCCTCCCACACCCACGACGCACACACAACCCATAATAAACATGTCTCACAGGCTCACCGCGCACGCGCAGGCCTGGAGGGCGTGTCACCTGAACACGTGGGTCATGACAACAGTGTGTCGAGGTCTCCGGCTGCAGTTCCACAAGAGGCCGCCCCCGTACACGGGGGTGCTGCAGTCATACACAAACTCAGACCGTGCACACGTCTTAAGAGAGGAGATATCACCGATGCTCCAAAAAGGAGTGATAAATGATGTTCCAAAACACGATATACACAGCTAATATTTCCTTGTGCCCAAACGAGACCAGAGCTTGAGACCGATTCTGGATCTCAGAGCACTGAACAGGAGAATAAAAACTTACAAATTCAAAATTCTCACTCTGAGACAGGTGATCCAGTCTGTGAGACCAGGAGATCATACATGCACAGTGGCTTTGAAAGATGCTTTTTTTCCACGTGAGCATTTGGAGGAAGCACAGAAAATATCTTCGCTTTGCATTGAAGGAAAAGCTTATGAATTCCTGGCTTTACCTTTCGGATTAAAAACTGCACCACACACATTTACAAAATGTCTGGACGCAGCCTTGACCCCACTCAGGGGTCAAGGGGTCAGAATTATGAATTATCTCGACGATCTGTTGATTCTGGCCGAGAGCAGAACACAAGCTCAGCTACACTCACGGATGGTGATGGCGCACCTGGAGGCTCTGGGCTTCGTCATAAATCTGCAGAAAAGCGATTTGACTCCATCACAAATTACCATATTTCTGGGTGTACAGGTCAACACCATTTTGTACAGAGCACGGCTTTCAAAGGAACGGGTCTCATCCATCCGCCTCTGCCTGGCACGCTTTCAGCTGGACCAGAGAGTGTCTCTGAAGCTCTGCCAGCGCCTTCTGGGTTTGCTGGCAGCAGCCATCCCCTGCGTGCCTCAAGCATTATTAAAAATGCGCGCTCTACAGATATGGCTAAACAAACAAATGCATCCTGCCTCCCTCAGGCAGGCAGGGAAGATATTGATCAGCCCAGAGTGCATGTCAGCCTTGGAACCCTGGAGGGATCCTTCTGTGTTCACGACAGGCGTCCCACTGGGATGAGTACCTTCTCGTGTGGTGATCACAACAGATGTTTCAAAGAGAGGTTGGGGAGCATTTAGCAGAAACCAGAATGCCCAAGGTCTCTGGAAACAACAGGAAGCGAGACTCCACATCAACTTCCTAGAATTGAAGGCTGTCTTTCTGGCTGTGAAGCACTTTTACAAAAAGGGACTGATTACAAAACAACATGTCCTGATAAAATCGGACAACAGAACAACAGTGTCCTTTATCAACAGAGAAGGGGGGACAAGGTCCCGACCCCTCCTCGGCATGACATGCAACCTGCTCACGTGGTGCAGCCCCCGGATATTGTCACTAAGAGCGACACACATCCCGGGCGAGCCAAACCACGGGGCAGACACCCTCTCAAGAGGGCCACTGCTAGCCTCAGAGTAGAGATTGAATCCACGCATCGTGGACCAGATTTGGACACGATACGGGCGTGCATCCATAGATCTGTTCGCCTGCAAAACCAGCATGCATTGCAGCCTGTATTTTTCACTGAAAGAAACAGACGCTCCGCTGGGAACAGACGCTCTGGCCCACAGCTGGCCAGCAGGGGTGCTATAGTACGCGTCCCTCTGATTCAGGCGATGCTGGAACGTGTACGCAGGGGAGCTCTTTCCCTGATACTCATAGCCCCCAGGTGGCCACAGAAACTGTGGTCCCAGAAATGATGTCACTGTTGTCAGGAACACCATGGTAGTTGCCCCCTTACAGGGACCTGTTGACTCAGGCTTACGGGTAGCTCCTTCACCCACGTCCAGAACTATGGCAACTCTCAGCCTGACCGCTGAGAGGAACAGGCTGATGGCCTACGGCCTCCCCGGTAATGTCATAAACACAGTACAAGGAGCTAGAGCCCAGTCAACTCGGACTCTACGCTCGAAAATGACGTGTTTTTGAGGCCTGGTGTCTGGAAATGAATATAATTTCATATTCCTGTGACCTGGTCCAGCTCCTCACCTTTTTACAAGACCTTCTGGAAAAAGGTAGCTCCTTTTCCACCATTAAAGTGTTTTTGTCAGCCATCTCGGCGTGCCACGAAGGCTGGGAAGGTAAAACACCCAGTGCCCACCCTCTCATGATACGTTTCATGAAGGGCGTACTGAGGAAATGGCCCCCCAACAGGACTCTGGCCCCAGACTGGGACCTTCAGTTAGTCCTGGATGCTTTGTGTGAACCTCCGTTTGAAACTCTCAGCAGTATTAAGATAGACTTGTTATCTTATAAAACTGTGTTGTTCTTGGTTCTTTGCTCAGCTAAACGTGTGGGTGACCTCCACGCTTTATCTGTGCACCCAATGTGTACCAGATTTGCCCCTGACAGGTCAAAGGTCACCCTGCGTCCTAACCCCGCATGTGTCCCAAAGGTTCCAACTCTAAATCCCAGAAGTCTGGACTTTGAGCTCTCTGCATTTCCTCCCCACCCTGTCCTCACTGAGGAACAGAGGAGGTTGAATTCACTCTGCCCTGTCAGGGCCTTGAGTGTTTACATCAACAGAACTGTCCGTTGGAGGAAAACAAACTAACTGTTTGTATGTTTTACCAATCCTGCTGCTGGCAGATCCCTTTCAAAGCAGCGCCTCTCACACTGGGTGACTGAGGCCATAAAAAGGGCGTACATCAACAAAGGTCAACAGGTGCCCTCTGGGGTACACGCCCATTCCACTCGAGGCCTGGCTGTCTCATGGGCTCTGTTTAAGGGTGTACCAGTGGCAGACATTTGTGCTGCGGCAAACTGGAGTTCCACAAACACTTTTGCAAAACACTACAGTTTGGATGTCACTGCATGCGACGTCACTCAGGCTGTACTCTAATACACAGTAGAGATCAGCCAAAAACGCCTAAAGTATCAAGGCAGAAGTTCTCACAAGCATGCATTTTACAGAGCATTTCAAGGGCGTGAATGAATTCTGTTCCCATAGCTATTGTGTTGCACCGAGTGAACCTGACTGATAAGGGAACTGAAAGTTATGCACCATAACTCATGTTCCCTGAAGGAAGGGAACGAGGTGCAACACAGTTTGCCCTTTTCAATGCCCAAGCTTGGTGAAGTGCACTTGGAGGAATTAAGATGGGCGCACGCGTCTTTGTACCAAGAGGGCGGGGCCTCTGTGGTGACGCTGACGCCCACCTGCCTTGTTCAAGGCGTGATTGTATTACTTCAGGTGAACCGCGCGGCGGCGCAATTCCCATAGCTAATGTGTTGCACCTCGTTCTCTTCCTTCAGGGAACATGAGTTATAATAATAATAATAATGTCTTTGTCTGTCATCTGTGTATGTTTCCCATACACAGACGAAATTCGTCTCTGCATTTAACCCAACCACCACCAGGTGGTGCAGTGAGCAGCGAGTTATGGTGCATAACTTTCAGTTTGTCCTGCTACCAAATGCAGATGCCAAAAAGGGGTCTGAAAATTATGAAACACTTCAACTTGGATTATCTTTAATGTCAAATTTAAATGTTAAATTTTATGCCTTTATATGTGTGTGTGAATTTGTGTGTGTGTGTATATAATATGTATGTGTGTGTGTGTATATATAATAGTGCCTTTTCTATCGGTGAGTCATTTTGATGGAATGGCCAATGGCCGATATTTAACTTTATCGCTAATAGCGGCCCATACCGATAACTTGCTGAAAATATCCTACATCCCTAATTGCGGTGGATGATATGGATTCCTTCACAAAATGGTACTTTCATTTCACATCTGCCAAACCATCACTAATGCTTTTCACGATTTATAAAGTTTGGAGCAACACTCACTGTCTGTCAGATGATTGTTTCTTCTGGAGAGGCCTTGTTTATTTCAGCAACACGATGTCAAACTGCACTGTCTGTGTTCAAAACTACCCTGAAATGTCATCAAATGAACACATTTTATGTACGTAACCTAAAATAATAATAAAAAAGAGAGAAAAATCTGACAGTATCTGCTCAGTGAGGTCAGTGTTGCTGGTTTCCTCTCCTCGATTCAAAAGCATTTACAGTTCTTGTTTAGAGGAAAACAGAATACAACACACCTGACTCAACTTTCCTTTCAAAGCTGCTTGAATCAGTCAGTTCAATCAAAACTAACATATTTTAAAATATATTTTAATGCACCGACACCTGATAAGCACAACTAACTAAAAAGTTGGCAGAAGGTGAGGTAGAAAGAAGATGAGGTGGGTTAGTAGACTGAATCTTTGCTGCTGTTTCCCTTTACTGTCACGACCATTTGAGGGAAGATATAAAGTAAATCCCCGGTTCACCTTCAGAGCAAATAATCAAACTTTCAGCATGAAAACTAAGCTCTGAAGTTTTCTAAACACATTTTTTTTCTTTGTATAAATGATTTTCATTTGATGACCAACTTTTAAACAAAACTATAAGTGCAATAACAACTATCGGTACATGTTTAGAATTTTAATGGGTAGTAGCCCGACTGAAACGTGTTGTTTCAGATGACTAGATGGACAGGTTTGACCTCCAACATTTCCACATATGTTAACCACATCTTCTCCTGTAGGGCGCAGATTCGAGGTTGGGCTCCGTGTTTCTGGATCGGGTCGTTATGAGAGCATATTGTACGTGCGCTGTGTGTTTATTTTTAAAATAATCACAGATGCCTGCGCAGCCAGGCTGCTCCTCTTGTGTTAAGACCATCAGTCATCTGTGCCAATTAAGAATTTTTAAACTTCTCTTGCTTTGTTTTGTCAGTAGATGGATGATGACAGAGGCCAATCAGCAGCTAATTACTTTAATTACTTCATTCTAGATCTGTTTTTTCCCCGTCTTATTCTTTGATGGAATGTGCTCTGCTACAGCAGATTCTCGTTTCTGAAAAGGTTGTGCCTATTTGTAGCTGTCCATGTGTAAATGCTAACACCTTTTCATATGCACAAGAGGTGCAGACTGTTTTAAAGTAATCCAAATGGCCGTACTGTCCATATCTGAGGAAGGACATATAATGTAACAGTTGCAGTTTCTGTGCATGATTGGATTATCTTACCGCTGACCTTCATGACTGTGGGTGGGGGGGCTTTAGTGCCCCTTGAAGAAGAAAAGAGTCTTGGGCCACCCGCTGTAAACAAAGTTGACTTGCTGACAGATGGATTGAATGACAGAGAGGCTAACTGAGCCAGGAGCGGCACTGGCAGCATCGCACTGAGCAAAGAGGGAGGGAGACCGAAAGAGAGATAAGAGGGGAGGAAGAGAGGTGGCCAACAGGAGAGGAGGTGTGAACAGGTGCAGGGCCGCTGAAGGAAGAACCAGCAGATGGAGAGAGACACAGCCAGTTTAGTTACAGGAAAAAAAGGTGGGAGGGAAATGATGAGGGAGAGATGGAAACAGCAGAAAAATTAGATCGGAGCAGAGACGGGAAGGTTCGAGAGATGGACAGAGAGGTGGAAAAAAGGTCCGGGTGAGGAGCAAGCACGCCATCAGGCTCCATCAGTTTTTAACATGTTTGCTTAATAAAGAGCTGTGACAGTGAGAGCAACGTGATTGACGTGCATCGCCCAGAGGTTTTAATAAAAATGTGCTAAAACACGCCGAGGTGTGTGGCAGAAAATTGTCACATCGTGCGATTAGCTGTGCAAAACAATTCAGATGTTTATTGCGCTCAGCCTCACAGATATGCTGCACAGCAAACGTTCAATATGTTGCTTTATTTTCTCCGCGGTGGCTTCTCTATTGTTGGCAGTACCAGTTTGAGAGGCCTTCACAAGGCCTCAGTCAAATCTTCTCCAAGTTACACACACACAGGCACACTTACACATGCTGCAAACGAAAAGCATCTTTGTAGTCCCTCACAACAAAACTGTTGAATATTTATGTACTATGATTGATGCAGTCCATCATGCATAGCTGTGGCTCCACTGGAGTTTCTCCACAAGAATGAATCATGGTGGTGCTTTAATTACCAAACAGTTGTGGTTTTATTCTCAGATCGTTTCAGGAGCATCTGAATCACTGCAAGTCTCTCCAGATTTTTTTGTTAGTTATTACTTTTTAATTGCTTTTAATTGAGCTTTAATTTGACCTCATGCCATCAGATGTTAGTCTAAAGAAAAACTAAATGTGTTTTTAATCTTGGTATAACCTGAAGAAAGTGAGGGTAATGATCCAATAATTCTCAGTCGGGTCATCTGGACAGTTTCTTTTATTTATAGAAATGTTTCACCCTCCATTCGGAGGGCATCATTAGAGAAGTTCCAGCAAACTGTTTCCCCACCAAGCAGTAAACATCTTAAGTGGAACCACTTTGGCTGTGGCTGCCTGCCTGGGAGGAGTCGACGAGGGACAGGACGGCTCCCAGAAACCATCTTGGCTCCAGCAAACTGGTTGGTCCACTTAAGTTGTTTACTGCTTGGTGGGGAAACAGTTTGCTGGAACTCCTATGACTGATGAAGCCCTCCGTATGGAGGGTGAAACGTTTCTATAAAAAAATAAACTGTCCATATGACCCGACTGAGAATTATTGGATTTGGTACCTGGATTACTGAGCATGAACTTTCTTGAGGGTTATAATATTAGTAGGTCCAGAGCATACATATCAGTGAGACAGATGCTGGCTTCAGCCCATGAATCTATAACCAAACACATACTTGTTCTATTTTCAAAAGGTAAATATATTCAAAAGCCTTATTAATATACTGTAATTATTGAATTAAGCAGGTCTCTATATAGACTTGCTGTCTCTAGGTAAAAAAACAAAAACAAAGTTGCAGGTTTTGACTACCGTACTTGTGCACCTTAACTGTAATTAGGTGAAAAAAAAAGCTGAAAATGAATCACTAAAAAGCATTTAAAATTCCTTTAAAAAAAAGTCAAAAAGTAAAAACATCATGCAGAACAAGATAATACAAAGCAAGCTAAGCAATTAAGTATATAACATTAATTAGTTAAGTACGGTAATGTTAGAGGAACTATATATTTTTTTCTTTTGGCTTCCCCCTTCTTCAGGGGTCACCACAACGAACTAAGCCACACGAAGACTTGGCAATTATTTTTACACTGGATGCCCTTCCTGATGCTACCACAGACCACCGAGCTACCACAGCCCTGTGTGGAGCAGAGAGCTGCTATCTAGGGTATCTGGAGGAAGCAGATGGTGGGGGTTAAGGGCCTTGCTCAAAGGCCCAGAGTGATGAGGGTGGAGGCAGGTGTGGGTGCTTCACCTATCCCACCCACGTTTTTAATCCTTGTCGGTACCGGGAGTTGATCCAGTGATCTTCCGATCACAGGCCCACCCCCTAGCGTTTTGGGATGAATGATATTCTTTTATTTATCTTTTAGAATGGCTTTGCCTCATCTGCCCTAATGAACCGGCATCTGGTTAATTAGTTTTCATTCAAAATACGATTAATTTTTTTCACATTATTTATTTTATTTATATAGAAAAGTTCCTCACTTTTAACAGTAGACTTATTAAGGTTTCTCAGGTTTCTGAATCTTTTTTTATATAAAATTGTATTCACCAATTTACATAAAACAAACATTACAGACTAATGACAGCAATAATAAAAATAATAAAAAAATAGAATAAAAAAAGTTTAACATATAATAATAATAATAATAATAATAATAATGAATTTAATTTGTAACACACTTTTCATTAACAAAAATCTCAAAGTGCTACAAGGTGCAACTAAAATCAATGATCAAATAAAAACAAGTGATAAAATCAAGTAAAATCAATGATAAAATAACAACAACAAAAAACAGTAATAAAATCAACTAAAAACAATGATAATACAGTATCAACTAAAATCAGAGATAAAATCATGTGGAGGCAGAATAGGCTTGCTTAAAAAGAAAGGTCTTTAAGCCTTGTTGAAAGTCATCTAGTGACTGTGGAGCTCTCAGATAGTCAGGGAGGGAGTTCCAACGGCGGTGGGCAGCCACACAGAATGACCGGTCTTCCATGGTCCTTCATTTGGTTCGAGGAATAATAATAATATAATAATAATGTCTTTTCCTGTCATCTGCGTATGTTCCCATACACAGACGAAATTCGTCTCTGCATTTAACCCAACCACCTACCAGGTGGTGCAGTGAGCAGCCCGAAAGCGCCCGGGGAGCTGGAGAAATAGGTGTGCACTCATAGACACCCCAAGCTGGATAGTGGCCGGGACGCGAACCCGCGACCTTCGGATCCGTAGTCAAAAGCCCTGCCACTAGACCATCTTGGCTCGTGAAGGAGATTACTGTTCTGTGATCGTAGAGACCGGGTGGATGAAGATGGTGCATATGGGTTGCTTTCCTTTAATCTTGGCAGTTATTTTCTTATTTGCATTGTTATTTTTAAATTTCTAATAGTCCTTGATTAGATTTTTTTAGGTAGAAGCGGAAAAAAGAGAAAGTTTCTGAATCTTGTCAGAAAAACTTTTCATGGAGCTTCATGGGTATCTGCAGCAGTCGGTTGTCTTTTCTGTGAACAAAGACTGTATTTGTGCATTGGGTTCAGTTCACAGTCTACTCACCTAGATGTTAATTTTACACCTGCTAGTGAGCAGCAGAGCAAAAATATGAATATGGACTGATGTGAGGAACTGCTCTTTTTAAAGTCACCATCGCATTCGGCATAAACAGTTGTTGTAAAACTGTAGGTATTCTTTCCCTATTGGTTTGAACATTAAAGTTTCTGCTTCATCAGTCAATTTACAACATAAATACATGTATATATATATTTTACCTTTAATGTTAAAGGTCAGTCATCTATACGTGGCTGTGTGTATGCAGGTGCACCTAAGGGATGTTTAGTTGTTTTTAAAAACTGACTGTACTTAATTGTTTGCTGTTTGAGTTTCTCTCAGTTCCTCCAAGTACACCGGCTGACTCCAATTTGTGCTCGTTCTCTGATAAACCGCAGCATTTGGTGATTCTGTCGTGAAACGCTGCCTGCACCATAGGGTGCAGCAAACTCTGCGCTTGGTCGGACTCTGGCACCCCACATCTAATGGGCAACAGCTTGAATAGTGCCCACTTAAGCAGGCAGTGTGGACTGGGCTCCCTCTTCTTCCTCATCACTCCAGCCAGTTAGCCAGCCAGCCACCGCCTCTGCCGCCTCCCACTTACCCAGCAGCCACTGTACCTGGCTGCAGCCCCAGAGCCATTCCAGCCTACCTTAGGCCTCTGGCCCACGCAGCTCTCGCCATACTAATCAAGCTGTCCTACAGTTCATCAGGCCAGGCATAGACAAACAGGCCCAGCTATCTGCTCACCGAGCATTCAGTCTATTGCCTCACAGGCTCAACCAAGTTCCTGCCATAGGCGCCATCCTAGAGCCCATTCACCAATTAACTGGCTGGCAGATTGTTGCCCAAGGAGAACGGTGCAGTCCCAGTCTCGTAAATTCAGCCCCGGCTCAAGCCGTCACCCCCAACACCTGCTCTAGGTTTCGACTTCCCACTGACACCTCTTCTTTTGCATGTTGCCTTTTACGCTTTTATCTGAAAATGGTCACCAGCAGCCATTTTGTGGCTCCATTTTACATGCAAGCAGATCGAATTAGATTGGGTTTGCAAAACGGCACGGGAGGAAGAACCACGGGACTTTGATGTAGCGGCTTCACTTTGATTTTAGTTGAAGTTCTTATTGCGTTGAGCATCTAAACTAAACTAGCTTCCACTCACAGCCAGAACACAAGGCCTTTATTCTGTTCACTCTGTTCTTTCTATTGTACTAGGTTGTAAATAATAAAAGTAAAGAAGAAAAGCAAGTCCAACCAGATGCCAAACGTTTATCTCTCAGTCGTCCTGCTTTTCTATCTTTGAGTTTTTGTCACCCTCCTCTTCATCACCACCACTCCATAGCTGACTGCTGGAACTTTCTGGCAGTCTGTCTGATGCTAATTGGTGGGTAAACAGGTCTGGTGTGAGCTCCCCCTCCACCCCCCTATCCTGGTTGCATATGAACGTGTGCACACACACACATACACAAATACACGGCCCCCTGGAACCTCTTGCAGGACCAAATGGCTGGCAATGCCTGCCCGCCATCTCCCGCTGAGCCCTGGTGTGCGCTTTGGTGGCTCAGGCTGCTGTTCAAGCCCAGCGGGGGTTCATGCGCTCACACTCATACGCGTACAGACACACACAGTCTCCTTGTGTCCCCTGCACACCCGCCACCCGCTTTCACACCCCAGACAGCAGGACAGCAGGAGAACACACACACACACACATGCAAAGGAACAGACAGACGCGGTCACTTTAGAGATGCAGGCCAAGCGCTGTAGGGGAGAAAAGTTTTCACTTAAACTGGAGAATTCTCTCTTCATTAGCGCCTTTGGACTTCAGGAAGAGTTCTGTTTATTTGTTCGTTTTTTTTTCTTTCTCTGTCTTTGTAGTTTTTTTTTATTTTAATTTCTCTCTTTCTTTGTCCGTTTCTCTGTTATCTCATTGCGTTTGGACTTAGTTAAACTATAAAGTTTGATTCAAGCGGGAACAAAATGCAGAGCCGTTCAAAGTTGATGCCCAAGTTACCTGCTCGCTTCTGATGAAAAGTGGACAAAAAAGACTTGCAACAAAAAAAATGTCAGCAGCACTGTTGAAGTGTACGGTAGAAAGGGGAAAACATTTATGTTGATGCTTCTTCAAACATAACCTATGAGCTTCTATTAAAGTACAAAGCAGCTTAAGCAAAGTATTACAGCAAAGCAGGTAGTTTAAAAAATCAAAAGTCAACTTTATTGTCAAAACTGCGATATGTACAGGACATACCGGTACACAGGATTGAAATTTCATTTCTCTCAGACCTCCGGTGCAAAAATAACCATTTAAACATTACAACATTTAATAAACATAAGCATAAAATGAAATAATAAAAGTGTAATACTGTCCTCTGAGTTTTTGAATAGTAGTATAAAAGTATAAAAAGTATATCTATAAAATAAAATGAAGGTTCTGACATTGACGTTTGTAATGAAGTGACAAAGCAGCATATGAAATTTATGTACACAGTACTGTATATGTATGAGGTATTTGATATTGGTATAGAGGTAAAGTGGCATATGCAATAAGGCTAGTAAAAATAATATATATATCAGCAGTAGTGTAAATGTAGATGTAAACAATAGTATGACTATTGACAGTAATGTAATACTAACAGTAGTGCAAATATGAGAAGTAGTGCAAATTGAATGAGCACATGACCGTGTGTTGAGTGTATAACCCGTTTGATGAAACAGAGTCCAGTGTTAAAAATCTTTGTGTTGTGTGGTAATGTGTGATAAATTAATATATTTATTGATCCATGTTCTTGATGATGGTCCTCCTTGATCATGTGAGCAGCTGGTTTCGGCTGTCATCAGCCAACTGGTTGATCCACTGTGGGAGGGTGCTATTTATAAGACTGAGCTGAACACAGCTTCTCAGACTGAGGAAGTCTTTCGGACGAAAGACGAAACGTTTCTACAGTTTTTTTTTGCTTTGTTTTGTTTTGTTTTTTGAATGTCCAGAGGACCAGACTTAGCTTTTTTAGATTTTTCTACCTGGATTATTGAGCATGCATCAGGGTATTTTCAAACAATATATTTTTAACATATTTCTTCACTCTGTCACTATCTACTGACAAACTGATGTTAGACCAAGTAATCTCTGAAA
>JBBPBX010008998.1:43539-61095 GCA_038048925.1 Garcialebias charrua | reverse complement strand
ACTATGCGACAGCACTACTCCGGAAGCTGCAGGAGACCTATAACAGGAACCCTCAACTGCTGAGCGGTGCAATACCTGCAGAGAGGTCAGCTGATCCTGGACCACTGGCAGCTGTGTGGGACAGAGTGGACAAGCAAGAGGCTGTTGGGCAGTATGTCAGAAAATCAAGGTTTTCAGCACAGGTATATTTAGGTCATTATTTACAGAATTGGTTTACAGGGACAATTTGCATGTGTCAAGGAAACTTCTGAAATGTAATTACTCAACTGTAGTTTACCACTTACTCATTTGATGTAACACTTTAGGCTGTACAGTTTGAAAAGTAAAATTTATCATTGAAAAAATTGCTGTCTATTACAAATGACATCATATAATGTTTATATGTTTGACACAATGTAAATAACTGCCAAGCAACTTTCAAATGTTTTCATACAATTTTATTATGTACAACTTATAATTTCAGAGGGATGCTAGTCCAAACTAGGCCATTGGAAGCCGTTGTAGTGTCCTGCTCCATCTGGGAAGGCTGCTCTGATGGTGTTCACCACACAAGACGGCAGAGGCTTGCGTATGTGGCGCCCAAGGATGCCATGGCTCCAACGAACCATCTGCCGATAGGCAATATAACGAAATTGTCTGCAATATAAAAAATAATAACATTGTCAACAATGTCCCTTTAATTTTTTAGATTTTGTCTAAAACTTTTGTCCACAGCCTTATAGTTTTGAGCCAGCAGCTAGAAGTGAAAACAGAAGTAACAGAGCTAATCTAATGAGAAGTATATTTATAACAACTAAAGAAGAGCTAAATAACATTTACCTTGAATACATGCCCAGATATGAGAACCCTGTATGCTTTTACTCAAAACTATAAGGCTGTGGACCCTCAGTATTGATCCTGTGTGCAATCTCATATTCAGGATCTGTCGCCTCCTCCTGGTGCGACGCCATATCTTTCTTAGCTAAAGCAGGGCTATTTAGGCTATAAAGGGCTATTTATTTTAGTTACTAAGGAACGTTCTGATAACTGTAATTTTGTGCAGTAAACAATTTGTCCTACTCAACGTGTTCTTTATTTATATGTGATGCCTTGAAACAAAAGTCTATAATTATGATATTGTAGAAAATATATGTTCTTACTCATTTAACTGCAGACGTATTGGCCCATGCTGCTCTCTAAATGTGTGATAGGCCAGCCTTAGTACATAGGGGTTCAAACAGCAGCCCGCAAATCCAGGATGGCCAGTGACACAGAGGATGTGAGGTGCTGGGGGATTCAGACTGAGCAAGAGCTGCTTGAAAGGTTCCAGTTCCTGACAGCACACACTTTGGATGACTTGGTCCATTGGTACACAGTGTCCACACTGACACCTGAGTATGCATTACATAATGAGGAGAAAAAGTAATGAAAATTATGGTGTGATCTTGAGAGATTTTTTACACACATTTAAATAAAATTAGGTTTATTTGTATTTAAATGCAGCAATAATATTAGACATGGGATTTGCAATGTTCATAAATTGCAAAAGTCCCAAATTGGATCAGAAAAAAATGTTTAGGGAGCTAAACATTAGGCTAATGTAGTTAAATCCATCAGTGGTGTAATTAATGCTGTATCTGTATATTTAGGCTATATATAAATATAAACCATTTTTAGCTTTAGGTAGTATATATCTAGAAGTTATTTGGCTAGATATTTGATGTAATAGAGATGACATATTTTTGTCAAAACAACTTCACATTAAAAAAAAATTCTTACCAGTTAGCATTTCCAAGTCTGTGACCATTTTCATGTTCCCACATTTCAATAGCTCTTCTTTCACCATTTAGATTAGCTCTGTTACTTCTGTTTTCACTTCTAGCTGCTGGCTCAAAACTATAAGGCTGTGGACCTCCAGTATTGATCCTGTGTGCAATCTCATATTCAGGATCTGTCGCCTCCTCCTGGTGCGACGCCATATCTTTCTTAGCTAAAGCACGACCTTTCCCCTCCTGTGATGTCACTTCCGGTTTGCCGCTGAGGGTGCTATTTTTAGACAGAGTAGCAAGGGAAGACAAAAAAAGGTAGTAGTAGCACATTTTATTTTGAGATATGAAACGTATTTTTGATGAAAATTGGAGTTTTAGACATGTTAGGTTGAAAAGGCAACTACATGTGTTTAAAGTGAAAGATACGCTTTAACTTAGCTCCAGAACTCCTTCCTCCTATTTCTTATTTTTCATAAGCTATTAATCTGTCAAGTAATGTGCCAACAGTTAAGTTTTAATTGTCTGTTTGTTTTAATTTGAATTCTTGTCAACGTAGTTATTAAATCAGAGCTAATATCGATACAAATGTTTAATGTAATTCTTGTGATAGTTTCAATAAAAGGTCTATTTTTTTGGTAGACCAACATAAATTGAAGTCTAAGCGTGAAATTACATTACTGGCTAATCACATCGTTAGATTTGTTGATTTATTCTGAAAAAGTTGAGACCCCGTGAACTTGGTGGCAAGTTTGTGCAGATAAAAGTCTGCTCATACCTGCACGTCTAAACTATAGGTAAGTCAGTAAACTGACTAATAACTCCTATATTGTTACATTTATTGGTGGCCGCGTACGGGTCTGCTGAAAGATTAAATTGATAAGTTGTTTTTGTAGCTTATTTTTGTTACGGTGTTGTTGGCATTAGTTTTGCATCCTGGTTTTGGTCTTATAAGAATAGTTCTGGCTGGTGGAGTGTCCGGGAGTTGCTGATCGTGGCATTGTCTGGATTATTTTGCCGATAGAATTATTTTATATTTCACATTTCAACGTCTGTTTGAAGCTGCTGAGTGATAAATGTTTTGTTTGTTTTTGTGAGACGTTTCATTACGTGTCACGAGGCTGCATGCATTGTTCATTTTGTGACCGCCGTGTCACCACTGTTTCATTCTATTACATCTGCGATTTATTGTTGAAGGTCTGTTTCACACATTTGCTGCTCCATTTTACCTAATCTGTTACAACGTGTTGTTTGCCGAGGTTCGGGAAAACCCACTCCGCTGGGACCGGATGTATTCCGGTTCCGTTTGACGTAAAGTCCGTTGTTGTACACAGTTAGAGTGCTGCCTCCCCTGGGGGCGTGAGGGTTAGCTTGGTTGTGTTTCAGCTCATTGACAGTATTTTCTGCGGTGTAAAAATACGTTTATTTTGTGGAAGAGAGTCCAGTACTTTGAGCCGAGCTATAATGCTAAACGGTACCGACAAGATGGCTGCTTAAAACGCTGTGATTGGTCCATTGTGTGTCGCGTTCAAGAACGTTGGTTTCTGTAGACTCTGATTGTCAGATTCATTTTTGTACACATTTGTGACGGTTTATTTGTGTTGTTTGAGTTCTATGCACGTGATATCGTCGAAGACTGGCTTTACCGCGGTGTTTTGCGATATTTACGACTGTTTTAGAACGTTGAAAAGTCCGTTCCTCGCTGGAGTTCAAAAGACCGCAGGTCCGTGAACGCACCGCTCGAACGGCACGTCGCGCGTGGGCGGCGTTAGGTTTGGAAGACACAGTTTCCCATGAACACTTGGGTTTTAGAACTACAGTTCTGTCTTCGCTGTGATTGGTCGATTACGCTGTAAGTGTTGGCGCTTGCGCAGTGGGTGGAGCCCGCTCCTCGTCAACTTTCACTTCACAGCTTGTCCCAGACGAGTTTCCGTGCTTGTTTGTCCATTACTGTCATTAAAAAGACTGTTTAAACGCGGTGTTTTTGAGATTTTAATGGGTGGATTGAGTCGGTTGCTCTGATACTGCCGATCGCCATGTGACCAGGTCACGTGACACCGATTTTGCCGGTTTTATGAGGACCGACCTTATTTCTTTTAAACGCAGTTTAAAAGGTTTCACAGTTCAACCGATTTTGCTCACATGATTTCGTTTTTGTGAGCCTGGGGCTCTGAAGCTGTACCACGTAACGCTTTGGGTCTGTCTGCTTGATGCTTTTCATCCGTGTTAGATGTCTGTGGGCTAAAAAACTGCAGCTTCGCTCGCTGGTGATAACAGCGCCTCTATAGCGGTCAGATAGAGAAATTACAGTCGCTGTGATAAACTCACTTCCAGCGCTGTGCCCCCTGCTGGTTACATTAGAAGACGCAGTCTTCCTGTAATTTGTACATGTTCAATGTTCCTGTTTTAAACGGGAATCATTTTGAAATATCGTACTCACAGCACCCTTTTAATTTGATTTTCGCAGGAAATCAAATGTTGATGGCAGAACAGTTACACAGATTTTAATACAGACATGTCTGTTTTTGATAAGCCTTGACACTCTTATCATCAATTCTGTGCAAAACCAGCTCTCTGTCCCTGTGTTTTTAAACTGCAAGGTTAAAATAACACACAGGAGGCATCTTTTGTCTTGATTTTCACAAAATCACACAAACAACGGCCAGTTTTGTTTGACCTTGTCACAGGTCGACAAATTAATAGGAATCACTGATTTTTTTATTTAATTTCACATCTTGGCATCACATGGTGAGACTGTCCACTGTGATATAAGACCGACTGTCCTTGATTTTTCACAGAAAATCAGTACAAAGATGGACGTTCTGACAGGTGCATACTTTGATAGGCACTTAGCTGCGAAGAACGTCCTACAGGGACCAGGTGAACATCCCCTGGTGTTTTACGACAGGCTCCTCTCTGCTTGCACAAAGGACAAAACTGTCCCTGGATTGGAGGAAAATGTGGAGTTTAAACGTCTTTTCATTATGAATCTTATGCCTTTTCAAATGAAATGTGTTCGTTTTCTGGTTGATTGCAAAAAAGATTCTATGGAAGTGATAAGACAATATGCTGCGTCAGTTTTTGAGGCTGCTCCTCTTTCGTCTCAGGTTGAAAACCCTGTGATGAGCAATGAACCACAAAAGGCAGATGTTCGCTCTCTAGATGAACCGAGATGGTTCAGATCGAACCAAAAGAGTTCTCACCTAGGTCTCACAGTGGGTGAATTTCGAGAGAAGTTGATGTCTGGGAACCGTGACCCTTTGAAAAAGGGTCTGTCCCGACATGTGCCCCCGAGAAGCGGCCCTCCTGCCCCTGCCCCTCGAACTGCACAGTTTGAGACATGCAATGAGTCACACATGCTCCAGATTATGGGAACGGCGCCTCCGCGCGAGGACGTGACTGAGGATGTGGTTTGTTTGTCAAATGATTCGAATGTTACAGTGGTTGACCAAGCTGACACAACGTGTGACGTTGTCCTTGATGATAACACAAACAACGTTGTTCATCCTGCTGAAGCGACGCGCAGCACTGTCTTTTGCAACAACTCAGTGCACACAGTTGACAACGACAACGTCAACACTGACATAAATACTGACAGCAAACAAATTGCTGAGAATCCACATCCTGAAGGTCGTGAGGCAGACAGCCATCATGATGCTGACAGCGAAGATGATTACACGGACGGCGTTACACGTACTCAGAGGCGTGTGCTTAAACCTAGAAGGTTTCTGTGTAAATTTATGAGAATGGGGCACGCTAAGAAAGCTTACCTGCCACTCAGACTGGAAGGGGTGTTCTCGCGAGAAGCACTCCTGGATAGCGGCTCAGACGTGACTATCATGTCGGCCGAGCTGTTTGAGAGGCTACGGACCGCCGCTAACAGTGTTGGCAGAGTGATACCCCAGACAGAATGTGCTATAGAGTTGCGAGGACTCTCGGAAGTGGGAACAACCATGACAGCTATTGCCATGGTTCACATGCAGATTGGCGAGACGACAATTTACCATCCGGTACATGTGTCTACAGTGAACTCCATCCCATTTCTGGTCGGCCAAGATTTTATAAGTCGCTTTGAAGCGATTATAGATTATGGCAGTCAGACAATGTGGGCCACAGTGAGCAGTCCACTGCCATTCGTGGTACCTCCCCAAGGTCAGGACACTGACTGTCTAACAACAGGTACCGCTGAGGTCACATGGGATTCCCCAACCAGGACCACCAAATTCCACATTTCTATAGGTATAGATCCCTATTTCTGATTTTTACAGCGTTGATCCACCCCTTAATTGGTAATTGTAGCTGATCTAATCCATGATAGCTTACATACCAGGTGCATATAGGTAAGGCTTAATGTAGAATCCCAATCATAAGCCCACCTAAAACCACATAATTGCATGACACATTGAACCAGGGTGGCACCGACTGGAAGCCATCCAGCCTGCAACCTTCGATGTGGGGACCTGCTGATCCAACGTTGGTCTTCAACCTTCATCCAAGGGCCGCCTCCTCTGCTTCAATCGAGGGATCCCCTCTACATGCTGATTAAATTCCATTCTTGCTGATGAAATCAATAACCCCCATCGTTGTGGATTTACCGTTGTGGATTATAAGACTTTGTTTTCCAAGGGATCACAGACTCAGTTTTCCATGGGTTAACAGACTTTGTTTTCCAAAGGATTGAAAGCTTACCGCAAAGGGATTACCTACGAACAGTATGGAATTTCCAAAAACATTATGGGAGTATAATTTTGAACTTTTTTGACTTTTTTTTCACTTGCTGGATTACATAGAGGTCAGAGACATTCGGTGGTATCCTTTCGTGTTGGAACTCATCTCCAAGGACAGGCGATGACTTCCAAAAAGGGGGACTGTAGTGATATAGGCCTCTGTCTTGACCTTCAAGTACACCTCTCCACATCTCTCTGAAACTCTAAGTGTTACACCTTCTTGAAGCCCTCAAGGAGACAAATTGACACTTATATTTTGTGACAATTATTATGAATTAATGGACACTAATTAATCAGATTGAACTTTCTCTTTAATGTGTGTTAATTCAGAATTGATCAAACAGTATTTTTGTCATTTCAATGATGATCTGTTACTTGCATGACTTTGACCCTTCGGCTGGTTTATTTCTGCAGAAGCAAGCAGTCTTTGAATCTAAAGCACAAGGTCAGAGTAAACGTTTATTTTGCAGCTTCTTTTGTGTTGTCTATGAAGTTAGACATAACATTAGCTGTGCTCACAGGCAGGCCATCTGGCTGATTTATGTAAACAGTTTTCCTGTTGTCCGTCAAGAGACTTTCTGCCTATGGGATCATACTTCCATCTTTTATTTTGTTAACCAGCCTGTAGCCGTTGAGGAGGTGGGGAGACCCCACCTCCCCCATATAATGGGCACTTCCTATTTGGAAGTTAGTTTTTGGAGGAGAACTACTTGCAACTGTTTCTCTTCCCTGGGAAAGCTGGAGTCGGCCCGGTCATATGTCAACGACCCACGTCTCCGCTAGGATCATAGCAAAGCCTTACTGTGATCCTGTCACACTTCTGGAAGAATTTGTTTTCTAAAGTTTTATTTTGAAAGTCAGTCTGTGCGCTCGACCGTTGGTCCCTGCCGCAGCTTCACTGAGCTCTTCTGGAGTTTAATTCATTTCATATGAAGTTTTGCCTTGACAAGGATAGATCAGAACACAGATCAGTATTAATACATGTAGCACCTTTGCACACTTTAACAGTGACAACACACTAGAAACTTTAAACAGTTTATTTCACAATAACACAGCTGTCCACTCTGTCTAAAATCAGACAACGTTATATAAAAAATATAAACCCAACCATAAGCTGACCCACTTCTATGAACTAAACACCCGGACAAAATCGTGGCAAAAATTATGGCACAACTCCAACAAAACGAATTTATACTACTGTTTACATTCACCGTTTACATTTATTACTACTGTTTACATTCATTACTACTGTTTACATTTATTACTACTGTTTACATTCAATACTACTGTTTACTTTTATTACTACTGTTTACATTTACACTACTTTTTATATCTACACTACTGCTGATATATATATATATATATATATATATATATTTTTTACTAGCCTTACTGTATATGCCACTTTACCTCTATACCAATATCAACTACCTCATACATATACTGTGTACATAAACTTCATATGCTGCTTTGTCACTCTATTACAAATGTCAATGCCAGAACTTTCATTTTATTTTATAGATATACTTTTTACACTTTTTTACACTTTTATACTACTATGAAAAAACTCAGGACAGTATTACACTTTTATTATTTCATTTTATGCTTATGTTTATTAAATGTTTCAGTGTTTTAGTGTTTAAATGTTTACTGTTGCACCGAGGGACGGAGAGAAATGCAATTTCAATCCTGTGTATGTCCTGTACATATTGCAGTTTTGACAATAAAGTTGACTTTGACTTGACTTTGACTTATACACTCACCAGTGTCTGGAACAAACTAGCAGTTATTTTGGGACATGGAGAAATTGTTTTATATGGTACTACCTGAGCAACATTGACGGTGTATTTGTAGCTGCTGGTCCCTGCTCCTCCATCTGCAGCTTCACTGAGCTCTTCTGGAGTTTAATTCATTTCATATGAAGGTCTGCCTTGACAAGGATAGATCAGAACACAGATCAGTATTAATACATGTAGCACCTTTGCACACTTTAACAGTGACAACACACTAGAAACTTTAAACAGTTTATTTCACAATAACACAGTTGTCCACTCTGTCTAAAATCAGACAACGTTATATAAAAAATATAAACCCAACCTAAACTAGGCTGACCCACTTCTATGAACTAAACACCCGGACAAAATCGTGGCAAAAATTATGGCACAACTCCAACAAAACTAATTTATACACTCACCAGAATGTCTGGAACAAACTAGCAGTTATTTTGGGACATGGAGAAAGTTATATCAGGACATGTCACTGCTGATATCAGGACATTCATCTCCTTTTTGTTAGGTCCGACACATGAGCTCCCTCGCGTTGCTTCCAGCAGCGAACAGGAAACAGAAACTCCGTTTTCTATCTACTTTCAGGTCGTGTGATCGGACATTACATCCAATAACACAGCATGTTTAGACCATTGCAAAACTGTTACAACCTTCTTAGATTCTAACAAAAAAACGAGAGACAGAGCTTCTTTTAGTAGGGCATCAAAAATGGCGATTTCTTTCCCACAATGCTGTGCGCCGCTTTGCGCCGCGGACCAGTGACGTCACACTCCAAAGCTCTATTGAGGTTAGTCTGTTGAGGAGGATAGAATGACAGATGGTGTCGAAGGCAGAGCTTAGATCAAGAAGAATGAGGATGGACAGAAGACCAGAGTCAGCAGCAAGAAGGAGGTCGTTAGTAATTTTTACTAGAGCTGTTTCGGTGCTATGGTGGGGGCGAAATCCAGATTGAAACTCTTCATAAATGTTGTTGTTGGACAGGTGAGAGTGAAGTTGACTGGCAACAGTTTTTTCAAGGATCTTGGAGATGAAGGGCAGATTGGAGATCGGGCAAAGATTACTGAAGTTGGTGAAGTCAAGACCTGGGGCCTCATGTATCAACGGTGCGTACACACAAAAACCATGCGTACGTCACTATCCACGCAAAACTCGTATGTATCAAAACAGAACTGAACGTGGATATGTCCGCACCGCCACGGCAGCTCCAGAGCAGGCGTACGCACGTTTCTGTGGTGTGTGTTCCTTTGGCGACACCTACAGGTGATTCTGGAAACTGTTCATGATGGGGTAAAAATGATTATTTCCACCCAAACACACATGATTGACAATTATTACATCCACATGGACGCAATCAGAATACAACCTGCAAAAAATATAAAAAACAGAAAGACTGAATAGTTCTGCACAGCTTGAATTCTTGTTTTTTGTTCATTTTTAGCTGTTTTAGCAGTTGAAGAATGTGATGCATGATGGGACAAGATGACATTCCTCTGTTGCAGGGTATATTTAAATGAAAACAACGTTTGTCTTTTTTTTTAATTCATTCCAGATTTAAGGAACACAAGAAAACTATTTTTAAAAAACCCACAAGAAATCCTCTTTTGCCTTCATTTCATGTATTGTTCCATTTCATGTTGTTCATTCTAAATACTGTAGTTTTCTTGTGTTCTTTAAAGGGGACCACACATGCAAAATTCACTTTTTAATGTTTTTTTACTCAACTTTGGGTATTTACTTCATAAAAAAACAGTCCTTGTGCCAAAAAAATGCACCCAGTGGTTTATTTACTCTAAGTAGATTTATTTGTCTGTGATTAAAAACGCTTCGTTTCACACTTCCTGCGGTTTGTGACGTCACAAACCGTAGCCAATCACCTCAAGCCTGAGTCCAGCCCCTCACCTAGCAACCCCTGGTGATGCTCCACCCACTTGAGTATAAAAGATGTCACGGTTGCCTAGCGGTTTAGGAGCTGACCTGGCGGTCATTTATTTATTTATTTATTCATTTATTTAGCCCCCGGGGGGCTAGGGGTTTGCCCTGCTCCAGCCATGCAGCACATCTCGAGTAAAACCAGAATGTTTTATTACCTTGTTTGAATGAACTCTGTCTCGTTGAAACTGTGCACACACACTCTCGCGGTTTGGACTTGTTTCTTATATGATGAAGGACTACTTTTGCACAACTGTCAGTTTGGTTGAGCGGTTACGACACTTGAGCGCCACGCAGGAGAGCGGAGATCGCATCCTGTCAACGGCATCTTTTTTTTCCCCTTTTTTTTAAAGCCTTTTGTTTCGGAGAAATCGGGGTGAGACTAGATATATACATCGACATAATAATACTTTATAATTGTTATTTTTACGTTTTAGTTCAATTTTTAGTGTAATATCGCTCCCAACGCGCAGCCGGCAGAAAACTGTGCACACTCTCTCGCGGGGCGACAGTCTGTACCATCAAGCACCACTGATCGATATATTTTCAGATTAGCAACTTATTTATTTTAAGAATACCTTTCACTTCATCAAAATCTAATCAAAACTTCAGCGTTCTAAATGTAGGTGGTTGTGATTATTTCTTATACGATGAAAGACTGCTTTTTGCATAACTGCCCGGTTGGCCCAGAGGTAGTGAACTGGACTCGTCATCCGAAGGACACGGGTTCGCGTCCCGGCCGCGGCATCCCTTTTTTAAATTTTTTTTAAGCCTTTTGTTTTGCAGACCGCCGGCGAAGACACCATCTGCGTGCGGGATTTGCTGGGAGCTACTGACTTTTGAGGTCCGGGGGTCCGGTCAAAGGTTGCCTCATGCGGATAAATTAACTGGAGACATTCTGTGAAGTTTGTGTGTGGACTGAAGCAGCTCCCAAAAGCGCCGCATGCAACGAGCGGAGCACCGCCCGCTCGGAGGAGGAAAAGCTATCATTAGCTATCATTAGCCTCGAAGGTGGGCTAATGCTAAAAAAAGGAGCTGCAAATGGCGGCGCGCGCAGAGGGCTTTTGGTAAGTTATCTTAAGCTACTAGCACTAACAGTAAGTCAAATGAGTAATAAAAAAGAGCTAATTTTAAAATAACAACATATTAGAGATACTGGCTGTTACAGAGGGCGTAGTTAATGTAAATAGGTCTTTGTAGGGCGTGGCTTTCAGACCTCATTATTCATAAACCGGTCGTTTAGAACGGAAGTGAAATTTGGCAGAATTAGAAAGGGGATATTTTATTATCTAAGCATTATTTTGTGTATAAAATTGACTGAAAATGGTCTGGATAGCCCACAGATAAACCACAAAAAATTATATATCCTACATTTGGTCCCCTTTAAATCTGGAATGAATAAAAAAAAAAAAAAAAACGTTGTACCATGCGGGATTCGAACTCATGAGGTTTGGGACGAAAGGCAGGCACGCTACCCACTGACCTATTTAGGCATGTTAGAATAGCTTGGTCAACTTTTCATTTAAAAGTGGACGGTTTGTTGTGCGCTGAGCGTGCCAAACAAAACCTTTTTCCGTGCCTCTCTACGTCACTCAGAAGTGTCTCCAGTTCACAGTCCGTGAAGTTCCTCTTTTTTCCACGTTTCGACATGATTTGCAATAGAGCAAAGACGACATTCCTAACGTGCAGGGCATATTTAAATGAATTTGCATATTTATATGGAGGCGTGTCAAAGGCGGAGTCGGCCACTCTCTCATGTGCGCTCAATTCCACGTTGATTGTGATGTACAAAAGCAATGTGCGTGGATACCGGCGTATGCACAGTTTGATACATCTGGATTTTTTTGTGCGTACGCAGATTTCTGGATTTGACCGTGCGGCACTTTTCAGTAAGAAATCCACGCAAGTCTTTGTACATGAGGCCCCTGGTTTCTTGATGATGGGGGTGATGGCAGCAGATTTGAAGGCTGTGGGAACAGTGCCAGAGGTTAGGGAGGAGTGGATGATATTAGTGATGATAGGGAGCAGAGACGGGAGACAGGATTTAACAAGAACTGTGGGAAATGGGTCAAGTTGACAGGATGAGGACTTGGACTTGCTGATAATGTCAGCAATGTCATCAGCAGAGGGGAGGGAGAAGACAGAGAAAGGGAGGGAGGGAGGGGAGCTCAACATGGATGTTGGGGGCAGTATTTGGACCAAGGTGTTTATGGATTGAAATAATCTTTTAATTTTGCAGGTTTACAGTCTCCCATCAACTGCACCTCTTGTTGCAACTCCTGAGCTTTTCAAAATTCTACTCCTCACGTTCAAAGCTATCCACAACCTTGCCCCTCCTTATCTATCTGACCTCCTACAAATCTCCATCCCATCACGCTCTCTCAGATCCTCCTCTTCACTACACCTCCATGTACCCTCTGCCCGCCTCTCCACCATGGGGAGCAGGGCCTTCACCTGCTCTGCCCCTCACCTCTGGAACGCTCTACCGCCAGACCTTCGAAACACCACCTCCCTTTCTCTGTTCAAGACTGCCCTGAAAACCCATCTCTTTAGACTAGCTTATCACTAACTTTACTAAAAGTATTTTTATTATCTTCCATTTTATAATCTTTATGTATTTTATATTTCAATTTGTCACTGATATTGTTTGATCTGTATTACACTGTATTGGTTTGTTAAGTGTCCTTGGGTGTCCTTAAAGGCGCTTTTAAATAAATATTATTATTATTATATTATTATAAAATACAAAACATCATTTGGTCAATGCTCCTTCTCATTTAAAGGTCCTCATATCTGGAATAGTTTACCATCAGCAATAAAAACATTGACTGATCTTAGAGTTTTTAATTCCCGGGTGAAAAAATGGTTGATACAAAACCAAATTTGTGAAAACAACCCCATGGGGACAGAGGAGCAGCTGTGTGTGTGAGGGGACTGTTTAATCAGCTGTGTGTGTGAGGGAACTGTTTAATCCATTTAAACTTAATTAAATTTTAATTTTATTGTAGATGTTTTTATATAAAAGTCTTGTGAAAACAACCCCATGGGGACAGAGGAGCAGCTGTGTGTGTGAGGGGACTGTTTAATCAGCTGTGTGTGTGAGGGAACTGTTTAACCCATTTAAACTTAATTAAATTTTAATTTTATTGTAGATGTTTTTATATAAAAGTCTTGTGAAAACAATCTCATGGGGACAGAGGAGCAGCTGTGTGTGAGAGGGGACTGTTTAATCAGCTGTGTGTGTGAGGGAACTGTTTAATCCATTTAAACTTAATTAAATTTTAATTTTATTGTAGTTGTTTTTATACAAAAGCCCTAGTGCATTTAAAATATTAATTTCCATTATATAGCGCCACTAGCGCCTTTAAAATATTAATTTCCATTAGTTTTTGTTGTTGTTGCGTGTTTTAATAGCGCCACTAGCGCCCCCTTTATTTCCGGAGTGCAATAACCACTTCCGGGACTGACAGCGGTCCGTGCTGCAAGCTGCAGCGAGGACCTTCTCGAAATTGTCTGCATTGTTGGAGAAGAAGTTGAAAAAAAAAAAAGCCAAATGTTGGGATTCCCTTTACATTTTTAATTCATCCTGAGGGAGGCACGTGCTTACGGAAGCGTAGTGCTGCCACCTGGTGAAATTTTTTTGGGGGGCTTATGTAGTAATAACGTGATACGTGATACGTATCACGTTATTACGTGATAATATCACGTAATAACGTGATACGTATCACGTTATTACGTGATACGTATCACGTAATTACGTGATAAGTATAGATGTAGCATGCATAGCCAGGATTTCAGGAGAGGCGGTTCCTTTAAATATAAAGTAGACCGAAAAATTTGCAACCTGCTCTGTGGCACAACTGTTAGTGCATCGGCTTTAGAATCCAAATTTTGTCCGGGGGACCCTGGTTCGATCCTGACCTGGGTCAACTTTTTTTACGTTTGTTTTTATTTGATAAATCCAATTTCATTTTCAGAATTGGACATTGTGGATTTATTGCAGAAAGAATCAGGACCGTTTTTTATTTTATTTATCAAATAAAAAACAAACGTAAAAAAGTTGACCCAGGTCGGGATCGAACCAGGGTCCCCCAGACAAAACTTGGATTCTAAAGCCGATGCGCTAACAGTTGTGCCACAGAGCAGGTTGCAAATTTTCAGGTCTACTTTATATTTAAAGGAACCGCCTCTCCTGAAATCCTGGCTATGCATGCTACATCTATACTTATCACATAATTACGTGATACGTATCACGTTATTACGTGATATTATCACGTAATAACGTGATACGTATCACGTAATAAAGTGATACGTATCACGTTATTACTACATAAGCCCCCCAAAAAATTTCACCAGGAGGCAGCACTACGCTTCCGTACATGCTTCCCCCAAATTTGCAGCAATAATACCTGCAACTATCAAAAACCAAACAAAAGAGTCTGAGATGTTGATCAGTTTGGCTGAAATGTTGAACGAAAAAAGCTAAAATATTATCACTCTTGTTTACTTTTTGGTAGCTGCTGGTCAAGAAGATATTCAAGAATTACCAGAGCATAGCAATGTGATGATGAGGATGACTCAAAAGTTCAACTGGACTTTTGTTTATGAAACGTTCATGAATCATGTGTGCATTAAATGTTTGTATCTTTGGAACGTCTGTTTCAAGTTTTACTAAACTTTGTTTTGAATGGCTCACATATCTTCCTTTGTGACAAACAAAGATAAACTAGACAAGGACTATTTTGGTCCATCAACATCAGATTTCCCAATGTTACTCATGAATTTTTAAGAAATAGATGTGCACCCCCATGATCTGGTAATGACTGCTGAATGCCCTCGTGTTATAAAAGTGTGCATAACATAGTAACTAAGAAATAAAGAAGAATGCAAAAATGCTTTTCTTGTTCACAGTGGCAGCTAAACTGAACGTCATCTCCTGTTTGTGTAGTTTGGGCCTCATTGGCTAGGATTGCACATGTACACTATATATTTCACTGACTTCCTGATATACAGTTGTAGTACACTAAAGTTGGTAGCAGTCCAATTACTGCTGAGGTTTCTCAGCATGTGTCAAGCCAACAGACGTAAAACCCTGGATACACAGAACAATGGGCTCTAAACAATCTGACTGAGCCATTTTTCAGGCGTCCCTGAAAATTTGTCCATGTGCAGACAAATACCAGAACACACTGTCCAACAAGTTTGTTGGTTATAAATCATAATCTATGTGTCAGGAGCACATAAGGAAATGTTAAAACTTGCGATGTTGGAAAACAGCAGATTCTCTGATTATGGTTCCATCTCTGCCTGCTCTGCCTCCCCTCCCATTTGAACTGCCTTAACACTAAAACTCTCTCACATATTATCACTCAACACAAAGTTTTTAACACTAGACTCTGTGTCACCAAACGGGTTTTCACTAAACTCTCGGTCATGTGCTCATACAGTTTGCACTACTTCTCATAATTGCACTAATGTCTGTATTACATCACTGCCTATAATCATAATACTGTTTACATTCTCTGTTTACATTTATTAATACTGTTTACTTTTATTACTACTGCTTACATGTAATTACTACTGTTTACATTTATTTACACTACTTTAATATCTACACCACTGCTGGTACATATACAGTGTGCTCTGAACGGTCTTATTTAGGGATGCCCAATGTGCCTTACTGCATATGCCACTTTTTGCCTCTACAACAACATCAACTACTACCTCATACATATACTGTGTACATTGACTCATTCGCTGCTTTGCCACTTTGCAAATGTCAATGCTAGAAACCTTTAGTTTATTTTAGTTATACTTTTTATACTCTTTTTTTATACCACTATGCAAAAAAAAAAAAAAAAAAAACACTCAGGACAGTGTTAGTTTTACTATTTTTATGCTTATGTCTATTATTATATGTTTCAGTGTTTCAATGTTTAGATGTTTACTGTTGCACCGAGGGACTGAGAGAAACGCAATTTCGGTCCTGTGTATGTCCTGCACTGTACATATTGCAGATCTGACAATAAAGTTGACTTTGACTTTGACTTTGATCTTATTTAGAAGTAGGTCAGGGGTGGGAATAAAAGCAGACTTCTTGTGTTTGCTGGAGGTAATCTATGATCCCTCTGCTTATTTCCAACAGTGTGTAATACAGATGCAAGAGCTTCTTCATACGACTTTTGTCTGCCTCTGTGCAACAAAAAGATAATCATTTCTAAACTTAATCAAACTTCCGCTCATTCTCAATCAGTTCATCTGGACAGTTTCTTTTTAGCAGAAACGTTTCACCCTCACTCCAGAGGGCTTCCTCAGTCAGAGTAGTCCAAAGCACACTGAAGTTAACCCACCAAGTAAGCAACTTATGTGGACCAACCAGTTTGCTGTAGCCAAGATGGTTTCTGGGGGCGTGTCCCTCGTCGACTCCTCCCAGGCAGGCAGACATGTCCAAAGTGGTTCAAGACAAGAAACTGTCCAGATGAACTGATTGAGAATGAGCGGATTTGATACCTGGACTATTGAGAATTAACTTTCTTAATCAAACTTGTTTATTATAACATGCATATACCGGTAGGCTGGAGTAAATTTATTTATTTATTTTATTTACCTTTTACATAGTCTCATTGAGTCACAAGAACACATTTTCAAGATGTGCCGCCTTCACATTAGTATTCCTGTGTGAACTGCGGTAAAGTGAGCCTCCACTTGGAACCTTGAAGCTGCAGGTCCGACAGACCTATCTGCTTCCCTGAAACAAATCACAGTTCAGAGCTCATTTAGCCATGCTGTGTGTGTGCCTTTTAGAGGAACACAGAAAGGAAGTGCAATATTAATGAAGCAGCAGTTTATCATATCGCTTCAGATACAGTCCTTAGCGGCTAACAAGACAGCTAAAGTGTTAAAGCATCATGGACCGCCAAGTTTTATATCAAGATAGCTCAACTTATGTCGCAAAAGAAATTGTCTCGATATTTGAAAAATATCAAGATATCATCCAGCCCTAGTCTCAACTTGGTCTCACCCTCCTTTGGTCTTGGTCTCAACTTGGTCTCTGACCCTAAAAGTCTTGGTCTTGTCTCGGTCTCGGTACACTCTGGTCTTGGTCTTGACTTGGTCTCGGGTAAGGTGGTCTGGACTACACTACTCGCCAGCATGAAACAATCTTGGAGGGGCTCATAAGCACGGACTAGTAGAATGCACCCTAATCTGGCCGTTTCAGATCTTGAACGTACCAGTAAGAGTCCAGGTTGACAAAAAAAACAACAATTGTGGCTTATCTGAATCTGCCTCCCCTGGTTAGCCTCAAAAACAGGCCAACATATCAATTTCTCCTGGGAAATATGTAAAGTAATGAAAAGCTTCATCTAT
>JBBPBX010008998.1:16318-43520 GCA_038048925.1 Garcialebias charrua | reverse complement strand
AAATTCTGTGGAGGCTTATCAGAACTGTGCTGGCTGTCTGTCATCTTATCAGGACAATGGACTTTCTGGAAGTGCTTCATGGACCACCTTGTTGTCAAGTACATATGCAACGTGTTTATATATGTGCTTGCTAGCAAAGTTTTTTGATGTCTTAAATCGCCCTGATAGAACAAGGTGTGAAAAGATCTTTTTTTGTAATGCCACTATCCTCTCTTCATGCCTTTGCCCCTTTTTCTATCTAAAAAATGTATTCAGAAAAAGATAAGAGGCCGCGCTATCATAGCAGCAGCTACGTGCACTCCGCCCATCTTTCGGACGACTGTGCAGACATATTCTTGCTGTATCTTGGTACAATGATAAAGCTTTTTCTGATTCTTAATGTTTCTGTTCAGTGTCCTGAGATGACTTCTGTTGTGACTTGGTGCTAAATTTAAAAAAAATGAATTGAATTGAAATAGTAAAAAATACAGTTCACTTAAACAGGTGACAAACATACTCAATGATGGGGCTTAGAATTTTGAAATTACAGCTCTCCAAGTTTTGACCATAGTTGTAGCACCACCTATATGTTGAAGTTGGCCATTTTTAAATATCATATACCAGATAACACACTTTACTTTTCTTTTGGGAAAACTTCTCAAAATCTCTTGGCAGTTTAGGCTCCATGACTGATTTTGTGAAAAATGTTACGTATTTGAGATGTGATGGGCCAGCCCACCTCTCTTATGAAATATTATCCTTGAGGTTTTAGCTCAGGACCTTATCCTAAGGGTCTGTAAAAAGTTTTGTGAAGATCCATTTAGCCATTTTTGCAGGAATTTTCCCCCCATATTATAATGCCCCCTTGTTAAACAAATGTGACTCAGTAACTCATAATCAACTCCCCTAATAATAGTTTGAATTTCATTTTAATCAATGTTTTATTTTAGAAGATATGACTATATTTGTGTTTAGCTAGACTATCAAAACTATTTGCCTAAGCATATCTTACAGGTTTTAAAAAGATAATTACTTTTTCTTCTAAATGTATAATCCACAAGGTATCTACCTAGATTTTAGATGCGGAGTTTTATAGTGATCAACCTTAGAACTTTTTAAAAACCAGTGAAAAGTAGGTTTTTGCGAAATAGAAAAAAATCATTGTAGGTGAAAATGGGCTTGGCCTATACCATGTAACTCAGTAGCATGCAGTAAATAAACATGCCATAAAACTTTGCGACTTAGGTTTTATAAATTAGATGACCAAATACATAATCCCCAATTATAGCTCCCCTTACAGGTAAACATGTCATTTTTCTCTGCCGTACTCACAGGTTATAGTTACGACCTTGTAAATATAATCTTAATATAACTTGCAGTTTGGGCTGAAGCATGCCTTTCATTTACGGAAAGAAAAAAAAGATGGAAAAATGGAAGAGTTTCAATAGGGTTTCATGCTTTGCTTAGCAGTTTGGTAATGTCCACTTGGGATGAGGTCAAGCATACCTCTTTTAGCAAAGCACCTGACCACCTGTGTCTTGGGAGCATTTAGAGCCGTTTACCATAACTGTTTATTCTCTGAAAATAGTTTTTTGTAGTGCCTTAATTCAAACTGTTACACTAAATGCTTACAAGTTTCAGTGGTGTTGTTACAAACTTTCACCTATACAGGTAGTCCCCAACTTACGAGCGAGTTCCGTTCCTACGACTGTCTCGTAACACGAAATCTCGTACGTCGGAACCCGAAACACGTGTTCTCGTAAGTCCGGATTTTCGGTCGTAAGTCGGAAAATTTATGCTAGCGCTACTACGAACACTCGTTTTTCATCACAAATGTTCATACTAGTTCATAAACATGCTCAGAAACTTGTTTCCAAACGGTCAGCTAACCCACTTTCATCTAAAAACACATAAAAGTGCTGTATTTTTTGTATGTTCTTTACAAATTTACTGCTCGTTCGCCAGCTCGTAAGTCCGGAACCTCGTAAGTAAGAGCGCTCGTAAGTCGGGGACCACCTGTAGTTCCAACTTCCAGGCTTGGAAACTTGCTGACTTGAAACCTCACTTTGTCTGACATTTCAGTCATTTGCTCCAAATTAGATAAACACAGCTACTGAGAGGTATAGAGTTCTTGAAGAGTACCGGGTAGGAATTTTTTTAATAATTAACAAAAAGCAGATCCTTGAAAGAGTTATTTGACAGTATTTGTACAGTTTTCAGTACTACACTAGTGACTCCTGTTTTCACAGCCTCTCTTCCATCCTTTTATCAGGAGGTTGGATCGAATGCGTCGGGAGATGTCAGCTGACTCTGTCACAAGGACACCAGAGCCTGAACTGTCCCTGCCATCTACCCCTCCTCCCTGGACCATGGAGCCACCTCCATCCTATGACATGGTGATGAACAGCCAGGAGAACAGCGAGCAGCTTTAACCCCTGATGGACATCCAAAACTCACATCAGTGCCTGTTGTACTGTTGAGCTCACTGCAGCAAGTCTTTGTGCCTTAAGACCCTGATGCATGCTCAATGTGCCTTTGTGCCTTAAGACTGACAATGTTGGGAATGAGCAAGAATCAAGATTGTCTTTTTGTTCAGGCATCCCATGCAAGGCTAAACTGAAAGGAAATGGTTATTTCAGTCAAAAGAAAAGCCATTTTAGAAAATTGGTCTAAATGTTTTCACATTTATCATAAAATACCTCTCATCCACAAAGCTATTGTTGGTTAAGTTTAATATTGTGCGTAAATTGCTGTTAAATACACATTTTGCTTTTGGTTCTACTGTATCCACAGTATTCCTACGCCCCATGACGCTTTGCGCGAAATGTGCACACGACTTCCGGTTGACCGGAAACACCGTTTGTTTACATGCGAGTAATACAGTTGAAGACAGTCCAAACTTTGTTGTTTTAGTTCATTAAAAATGTGGGAACACCACTCGTTTTGTTAAAAGAGGAGGGACAAATAAAAAGAAATTACAGATGTTACCTGATCGCGCAGACATAATTTAAAACTACATAAATAGCGAACGCGTTTGCTCCGGCCTCTCGGCTAAGGTTTATTAGCAGCTATCTCGGCTAAAAATACCGGTCGCGCCTGACATATATCATTTTAAGACAGTAAATCATCCAAAACTCTCATTAATAAACCCTCCCTGAATAAAAAGAAATTACAGATGTTACCTGATCGCGCAGACACAGCCATAGAGAAGGATGCAGGAACACTCTTTCTTTGTTTTGGGTCCGTGTTGAAAACACTGTTGTTTTAGCCAAAGATTTAGCTTGGTCCGGTTGTTGGTGCAGCCGCGAACAGCACAGCAGGTACCTGAACCCCGGTAGGACATTTCAGTAAACGTTCCGTTTAAACAAAAGCTGTGTTTGCTCCGATAAAATGAATGAAAATAACTTTCAAAAACACCCGCGATCCATACTCGCCTATGGAATACAGGCACTTCCGGTGTCGGACAGGAAGTACAATGCACATTCGCTTCTACAGTGACGCCCTCAGGAATACTGTGGATTAGGGATGGAACTTCACTATTTCACTCCAGATCATCCATTCATTCATAGTAACCAATTTGTCCTGGTCAAGGTCACAGGGAGTCAGTAATTTTACAGTACAGACACTCTCTGATCCTCTGAACTCTCAGAAGTAGAGCTGAAAGTTGAAGGTGAAGATCACTTAGTTTAGAATAATTAATCAATCATACATATATTTTTGTACGGAAGGAGAAAAATATCCCACAGAAACACTTCCAGCTAAATATCAAACTTGTGACCTTCTTGCTGTGAGACAATAGGGCTGTCAACTAAACTACCATGTTGCCCAGATAATTGAGTATTAATGTAACTAATTTATTATTTTCACAGTTTTATTTAAAAAAGGTATGTCTTACACATTTATGTCTGATAATTGTCTCTAAAATGCATTACAAAGCTAATGCACTCATAATTAAATAGTTAAACATTCATCAAGCCCTCACAAATCAAATGGAAACAGTTCAAATATGCAATATAATGGATCAAAAATTGCTTAGTTTTCTGTTGCAATAATAAAAGTTTTTCTACTTTTTCTGATTTGTGGCATACTATTATTTTTCTATTGTTAAAAATATTTACCGTAAATGTAAAAAAAATGTTATGCATGTAAAGAAATATATACTTTCAGTATGTTGAAGCAAACTTTAACAATTTTGATTTTATTTTATGTTGAGTTTTGTTTACTGACATTGCTATAGTGATGCCATTCGGAGTAGAAAGTTGGGAGTTTACAGGTAGTTGGGTTTTTTTCTCTCACAAAAAAGGGAAAGTGCTATGTGTTGTCATCATATGTTTCTATACAATGATGAAATTAGTTCTCTGCATTTAACCCATCACGTGACATCCCAGGTGGAATGATGAGCAGCTATGCAAGTGCCCGGGGAGCAGTTAGGGATTAGGTGTTTTAGTTGGGAATTCAACCTACGACTTACTGGTTCCAGGTCATCTGCCCTACCTGTACACCCATAACCACCATAAAAATGTTCATACAACGTAATTATGAGCCTTGTGGCATGTAGATGCGCTCCCCTGACTATGACCTCTGACCCTTAGGTTGTCGACCAGACTCCCCATGAACTGTTTTCTTTAGTTATTTTTGACTTGAATAATGTCTGATGTTTTCTACATTCACTGTCCTTGGACTCGGAGTCAGCTACAGTCTGACTAATGTTTACTCTTTTCTTTTATGATTTTATGAAAGAAAAAAAAAGCATTAATTAAGTTTATTTTAAATGATTATGACAGGTATGAACATGAATAACATTGATAATTGTTTACAATTATTAAAATTAAATAATGCAAAAATATTATACGTTTTATAATATAAGAATTCCCTGTAACTAAAAAGTCAACTTTTAGTTGTTGAGTCTGATAATTCAAAGGTGAATCAAGTGGTTGAATATCCATGAAGTGTATTAACTTACTGGTCAGTAACCTGACTTGGTGCGCCCAAGACAAGTAAATAACAAAACAAGTAAATAAGTACAGTAGTGGACTGGAGAAAATCACCCTTATTTTTCTCACACTCCTGCTATCTTAGTAGTGCCCCGTGTGAGGACCTTAAGCTCAAATGAAAGAAAGAGTTTAGATCTTTTGTAGTGGGGCTTTGTGAGAAGGATATAAACGATTATCTTACCTGTTTTAGATAAGTTTGGTAAACGAGTTTAAATTNGTGTGACCTAACAAATCTTTTTTTATTAGTTCTAGCATTTGTAAGCCAGTCCGTTTACCCAACTTCTTGATGCAGGCCGGCTCCAACAGATGTTTGTTTCCCATTCTGTGTTCAGTTTCACCTATGTTTCACTGAATCACCCATGAGCATAGTTTTCCTCACATCTTTTTTAAATAAGTGTTTGATCCTCTTGTTCCCTATTGCCTGGTGTTGCTTTCTTCTTGCACACACACTCACCCAAAAAAAAACTACATTCCAATGAGTAGTTTTATTTAAACAAAAGAATGATTTCATTTTTCATGGATGCATTTTTGCCACTAAACATCCATGTGTTCCACCATGTGGTACAGAGTTCTGTTTTGTTATTCTTCAACATCAACCTTAATATTATATTTGTGAATTTATATGGCTTGGACAGACTTTAAGACCAAGAAAAAAGTTGTTAATAGAAATGTTAGATTTTTTTTTTCTTACTTGTACAGCTTTAACTAAGCAACTACAATGTGACTGGCAAACACAACTACGGTACACCTGTCAGCATTCATTCAAGTAATAAATAGCATAAAGGGAATTTTTGCTGATGAGGTAAGCCAGTAAGCACTCCTGAAGGTGCATTGATTAGATCACAAGATAAATATTCAGGCAGTACTATCACAAATGAATGAATGCTGTAAGATTAAAAATTAAAAATTAAAAAAGCACCCCATCATGTTACATGTATTTAAAAAACACTTGTACTGATAAAGCTCAGGATGTACAAATGATGGCAACTCGTTCAGAAACAAGAACACAACCAGGTCATAGTTCCTGTTCTTTGTCCTCTTTCTTCTTTATTGTTCAACACAAACCTCAGTTTAGTATATAAAACTTAAGATTTACATTCTCTCTGTATTTTCTGCTCCACTGGTTCGTTTCCTACTCCTCCCTCAGCTACAGGCCCAAATTATTCTCTTTGATCAAATTTTACCTTCAGGCTCCCCACAGAGACTAGACGAATGTACCGTAGTAACAAAAATACAACAGCACTACTGCGACACAATGCAGACCTGATACACATTTTAAAAACACAATTACATATGTGATGATAATACATTTAACGATGGCTGGTTTTTTGGTATGTGCCACAAACAAACTGAAAAACACAAGCTACACACAGCGCTTGTTCACCTACCGTATAAGGAAATATAAGATGCAGCTAATGTAACATTCCTAATTTTATCCACTGGATTTTAAACAAACCTTATTTTGAGTTTTTTTTTCTAGTCTTAGAAATTAAATTGATTTTAGGCCTTTTGATCTCTAGTTTTGCAACTCCATGTCAGTTCATGTTTGAAATGTCAAGCCTGCGTGATGAAAGCATGAAAGAAAATGAAACTAGTACTCCTTGAAGGATATTTCTTCCTGAATTGCATGCTAAAAGTTTTTTAACAGTTTCTTGACCAGCTTGTACTCAAAATATGAACTGGAGACTCTCAGCTACCGGTACTACCACATTAAATTGTAGCTCAATATCTGTAAAATTAATTGAGTTATTGCCACTTGTGTTTGCTAAAGTTCATTAGCTGTGGTGGCCTTCTTGAAACCAGTTTACTGGTTAAAGGTTAAAGAGATCCATATAATGATGACATTGTTTCATTAAAACCAGTCTACTGGTTCATGAGATATTTTGTTACATTTTGACCCAAAACAAGCTAACTAAACATTAGTTTTAGGGGTGCACCGATAAGTCAGACCCAATTTCTTTAATTTTGGGAAATCGGCCAATACTTGCATGAAAAAACGGTTTTACTGTTTTTCTTTTTCTTTCTTTTTTTTAACAATTGTTTTAAAGGAGAAATGAAAAGTGTTTTTAAGCTAATAGTAGTCTAATGAAAAGCATAAAATAAGCTTGTTGAGAAATTTTCACAAGTCAAAAATTTCATCCTAACTCAAATTTAGCTTTTGCTAAATGAAAAAAATCTCATCCGGTGTTTTTGACACCCCTCCCCCCGCCTGCTCTCGCTTCCAGGTATGACGTAGGTCGGGCCACGGTTGTCCCTCATACAGTATTGTGTAGCTTCATTTATATTGTAAACAAAAAACATTTCATCACATCAAACTGACAATTAAGTTACATTTGGTCATAATTACCTCAACACCTTTTTTACATTGCTGATTTGTAAAAAAATAAAATAAAATAAAAAATAAACAATTTGATACTTAGATCCTCCTAAAATGAGCAGTTTTAGAGATATGATATAGAGTTATAAAATAATAATTTATTAACATTTGGTCTGAATACTTTTGTAGGTTATTCTAATTAGGCTATTTTTTCTACTTAACACTTTGAGACTTAACCTTCGGTTTGATGTGATGGGTCACAGATAAACACAAAACCCCTGGGCCTCGACACGGACAATGTGAAGCTATTAGCCGCCGCATGCTAACGTTAGCATGCGGCGCTAGCATGCGACGGCTAACGCTATTCGTATTTCCAGGATAGAAATGCCCATTAATGCACTAAATCACCAAACTGTTTTTGACAAACTAAAGTGATATGGGGGGGAATCAATTCTTACCATTCAACATTGTCCACTCTGTCATTGGGCTCATTGTGTTGTAGGCCATGATCCTCTTCATCCTCAGAATCTGAAGTATTTATATCAGAATTCTGAGATTAAGCTGTCGGTTCAGGTTCAAACGGGGTGTTCCTGCATTTCTTCGGATGCAAAAAAGTCTTCTGCTTCCATTTTAAGTGACAGACAGCAAGACAGTAATGATGGGTTTGTAGCTTCAGTGTTATTTGGAAGGTAGCGCGCGCCGCGGAGGACAAATCTGCGTCATTTCCTTCCTGACCTCCAGAAATTACTACACTTCAGAATTTAGCAGGAAAAACGTAAAAAACTATTTCTTTAAGCTACCGACTTGAAAAAAGCATGCAAAGTATGTTTATGTGTGTTGTTTACTAGATGACATTCTTGTTATATACAGTAGATTTTTTGAGATTTGATTTGATTTCTCCTTTAACTTCATTTATATTTCAGAGCGCTACCTCATGGCCAGTTAAAACAAGTTTGTATTGTTTCTAGAATATTGTTCAAGGGTATGTTTTCAATAAAATAATATTGGAAAATTGAAGGTGCATTGTGACCTTATAACACCTGACAGTGTTGCTTATAAAACAATATCAGTACAGTATCGACAGGTCAGACTCTTTAGAGATCGTGATCAGCCAGAAAAATGCAATCGGTTCACCCCAATTAGTTTAGCTCAATGATAAAGTAGACCTCTGTTGATGAATCAACACCACTATCTCTGGTATTTACAATTCATTTTAAAGTGATCAAACGTAATAAATTACAACAAATAGCATAAAATGTAAAAGAAAATCATCTTTACTATTTTAATCATTTTCCAAGAATGACTTTTTCCATGTCTTCATGAGTGGAAAATAATTACTCAGGTTCTCTTGAGACACTGGAGAACTTTTGTTTAAACAAGTTTGAGGAGGAGTGGTTTTTTCTAAAATTCAGATCATTTTTCTTGCTTTTGTTTATTTGTCTCTGTTGCATAACTTGGACGACAGAGCAACAGGATAAAGGCATGTTGAAAATAACAGAAGCATGCAAAGGCTACATTTTGTTTCAGTAAATTATCAATTATGAGCCATCTCTGTTTTTTGTTTTCTGGTTAAGAAAACATAAAATAAGATTACTTTTGACACCCATTCATTTAGTCAGAGTCAGAGAGAGTCAGAAGCCGTGTTTCCATCAAGGTTTCTAGCTGCGCATTTTGAAGTATCGCAGCAGAAAAGCTTAATGGAAACGGCAAAATCCGAATTTACTTCCTCAACTTCGCCAAAAAGTTTATACGCTCGCTTGAGGTGGTTTTTGGGATCTTCGAAAATGAGCAGATGCGCAAAACGACAGATGGAAACAGATTTTCCGACTCAGTTCTGCCGTAGCGAACATTCACGTCACGTGACGTTCAGCTGTTTCCGCTCCGGACAACATGTAACATCGCTAAAACTAGTTGGCATGACAGAATAAATACAACTTGCCCGATAGCAACACATACCTGAAATATTCTCTCCATTTTGACGAGATGTGTGGCCGGGTTCTGTTTTCAACCGCTACTTCCTGTTTACTGTAGACATGCGCAGTGCTGACGTCTGACGTAATGACGCTGACGTCTGACGTAATGACGCTGACGTCTGACGTAATGACGCTGTGCGTGGCTTGGTAGATGCGCTACAAGCCAGTAGATGGAAACACTTCTGATCCGCATTAATTTGTATTTACATATTTGCGAGATTTCAAAAATTGGCTCAAAATTCGAAATGAAAATGGATGGAAACACGGTTAGAGAGTCTTTATTATCATTTGCACCGCATGTGGTACATGTGATGAAAACAAGATTATGTACAGGGTCCCAGTTACATCCAACAACAAATGCAAGAGAAAAACAGTAATAACATCTAGAATTAACTAAGAAAAACATCAACTAGTAATACACTAAGCCCTAATGTAGTGGAAAAACATCATTATAAACAGCAGCACGAACATGAGTCTGTATGAGCAGATGGTCACAGATGAACACAGCAACAAGAAAACAGATCAGCATCAGCATGATGTGATATTTTGCAGTGTTTATTCTTATTATTTATTTATTCATGAGTCTAACAGCCTCAGGGTAGAAGCTGTTCCTCAGTCTAGTGGTTCTACATTTGATGCTCCTCAACCTCCGTCCTGAGGGGAGTGGGGCAAAGAGTGAGTGTGCTGGGTGAGTGAGGTCTTTCATGATGCAGGTGGCTCTTTTCCTGCATCTGGAGGTGTAAATGTCTGTGATGGTGGGGAGACTGACTCCAACAGACTTCTGTGCAGCCTTCACCACTCTCTGTAGAGCTTTCCTCTCTTCAACTGTGCAGCCTCCATGCCACACGTTGATGCTGGAGCACAGGATGCTCTCCACTGCACACCTGTAGAAGGAGGTGAGGACTGGGCTGCTCAGACCAGCTCGTCTCAGCCGTCTGAGGAAGTAGAGTCTCTGATGACCTTTCTTGATCAGGCTGGTGGTGTTGTTGCTCCAGCTGAGGTTATCATTCAAGTGTACACCCAAGTATTTGTAGCTGGAGACCACTTCCACTGCAGATCCACTTATGTTCAGTGGGGTGTGGGTGTGTATGTTCCTTCTGAAGTCCACAATCATCTCCTTTGTCTTCTTCACATTCATGTGAAGGTTATTCTCTTTGCACCAGCTCTCCAGATGTTCCACCTCCTGTCTGTAGCTGGACTCATCATTGTTTGTGATGCATCCCACCACCGCTGTATCATCTGCAAACTTAACAATATGACAGCCTGGATGTGTGGCTGTACAATCATATGTGAGCAGAGTGAACAGAAGAGGGCTCAGCACACATCCTTGAGGAGAGCCAGTGCTCTTAATGCGCTTTAATAGGTTAAATGGAAAAATATGCAGTGTCATGTGCAGCTACAGCCAAAAGTTTCACATAAAAACAAGAAACAAAGCAGCTGTCCTGCCTCAGTGCAAAACATAAGCTCTGCAGAAACTTTAGGACTCATAAAAGTTGCATTAACATGTAAGATAACAAGGCACTCAGTTTCAGGGTCATTCAGTGAATGAGACGTTTTTACCCTTTAAAGCATTTACAGTACTGCTTGTTTAGCAGCACTGATGACGAGAAGATTGCAGATGTTTCTTGTTTGACGTTCAGACAATGTGATTACCTTTTATTATTTTAAAATATTTCATACTCAATCGTAAAACTTTAATTCAGTTTTATCAGTTTCATTCAAATTTTAATAATTTCAATTTAATACATAAAGAACGACAAGCTGTAACTACCATAGTCTGAAATGACCAAAATTTTTATTTTGACACTATATAAACTCAAGATAATAATAATAATAATAATAATGAATTTAATTTTTAACGCACTTTTCATTAACAAAAATCTCAAAGTGCTACAAAGTGCAACAAAATCAAAAATAAAACAAGTGATAAAACAAGTAAAATCAATAATAATATCAACTAAGATCAAAGATAAAATCATGAGGAGGCAGAGTACCGTATTTTCCGGTGTATAGGTCGCACCTTTTTATGTTTTTTTTCAAGGCCTGCGACCTATACACCGGTGCAACCTATGTATGGCTTGTTATCACGTTCGGCGAAACAATTTTTTTAAATCCAGCCCATTTCACAATTACGTTCATTTATTAAGGAAAAGTTCAGCTCAGACACATATTTGCTATAATTTTTATCAAACAAATAATTGTTTTTAAGTGTTAATCTTCTTAAAAGCCTTGCTGTGCGCTCCTGTGGCAGACATTTGCAGCAGAGCTAAACGTAGGTGCGACCTATACACCGCTGCGACCTATACACCAGAAAATACGGTAAGCTCGCTTAAAAAGAAAGGTCTTCCAGCCATTTTTAAAGTCAACCAGTGACTGTGGAGCTCTCAGGTAGTCAGGGAGGGAGTTCCATAGGCGGGGGGCAGCCACACAGAATGCCCGGTCTCCCATGGTCCTTAATTTGGTTTGCGGAATGTGAAGGAGATTATTCCTAAGATGTTACGCACAAGAGGTTAGTCTGGTGACATTAAATAGATTTTTATTTTATTTTACACACTCCGTTGTTGTCAGCATGGAGGTCAGATAGGGCTGGGCGATATGGACCAAAATTAATATTGCAATATATTTATGATATATCGCAATATACTATATATGTCTCTATATGTTTTTCTTTCCATAAAATAAATATATATTTCTGAGTCACAACTTTGTCCCAGTTGACACAAAGCAACATTTATTAACAACCAGCGGTACCTCTACAAAATAAATGTCTAAAAAATAAACTATACATTATTTTTTTAAAAACATTTATTTACACATATTAAATAATAATCCTCTGAGGGCTGCTGTGGCTGACGGAGTCTCCTCCAACGGGAAAGCTGGGGGTTCAATTCCACCAGCAGTCACATGCTGAAGTGTTCCTGGGCAAGACACTGAACTCCTCATTGCCTCTGATGTGTGCCCCATCGGTGTAGGAATGTGATCTAAAGCACTGATTAATCTTTGTATATAGATGCCTGTATAGTAAAGTGCTGTATGAATGGGTAAATGAGGGCACCCGTCTTCTTATTTGAAATACTAAAGTTCAGAGCTCATTTAGCCATTCTGAGCTTTATGAAAGGAGCAGAGAGGTGGCGACATGAATAAATCAGCAGTTTATCATATCGATAAAGACACAGTCGGTCTCAGCTGTGGAAGAAGGTGGCTAACACGTTAGCCTTCTTGTTAGCCGCTAAGTAGGGGTGGGCGATAAGGCTCAAAATTTTTATCGTGATACTTCAGAGCATTATCATGATAACGATCAATTTTGTGATATAACAAAAAAGAAAAAAAAGAAATCAAATGTATTTATTTGACAAAATTAACTTAACATGTTGCTTTGCAGTATTATATACAATTTTAAAAAACAACAAGGGGTAATTTGACTGAAATTACTTTATTTAGTAAAGTAATCAGTCTCCAAGTATAAAAATAAAAAAATAAAAATTATCTGTTATTTAGATTGAAAAAGTCTGCACAAAATATAGATCAACAAAAACCACCACAAAAACTAAAGTGCAGGTGTAGTTTCCAAAAACAACTACCGTAAAAACCGGTGTATAACACGCGAGTTTTTTGCTCATTTGAATGTCCTGGGTATTAAACACCGAAGAGTATTATTTATGGATTTTTTCCCATATTTTTAGACCCATTTTTCGCTCTGATTCGCCGTTTTACATTTTGGGCAAAAATGGTGCAGTACCAATTTTGGCCGCTATGGGCAGCAGCAGAGGCCTCAGAGAGCGAAGAGGGCCACTTCCAGACGTTTCTAGCTCATGTGTCTGAAAAAAGCCTCCTCTGGTCGGACTGACTTTGTCGCTGCCCGCTCCCTGCTCTGGATGTAGCTGTTAGCAAGATACCGTAACTCATAAACCACACCGCAGATTTTTAAATCCAGCTGATTTCACATTTGGTTGGGCTCAAGGGACTGTCTGCTATAAAGTCAGGTAAGAAATATATTTAAGCGTTTACTGTATTTAGCTAAATTTAAAGAAACAAAGCGTCCGGTCCGAACCGCCTGCCTAAAATTCGGCGAACTTTTTTTAAAAATCCAACTGATTTGAACATTTCGTTAAGCTCAGGAGCACGTCTTCTATAAAGTCAGCTAAGAAATATATATTTTAAGCGTTTATTTAGCTAAATTTAAAGAAACAAAGCGTCCGGTCCGAACCGCCTGCCTAAAATTCGGCGAACTTTTTTAAAAAAATCCAGCTGATTTGAACATTTCGTTAAGCTCAGGAGCACGTCTTCTATAAAGTCAGCTAAGAAATATATTTTTTAAGCGTTTATTTAGCTAAATTTAAAGAAACAAAGCGTCCGGTCCGAACCGCCTGCCTAAAATTCGGCAAACTTTTTTTTTTTAATCCAGCTGATTTGAACATTTCGTTAAGCTCAGGAGCACGTCTTCTATAAAGTCAGCTAAGAAATATATTTTTTAAGCGTTTATTTAGCTAAATTTAAAGAAACAAAGCGTCCGGTCCGAACCGCCTGCCTAAAATTCGGCAAACTTTTTTTTTTTAATCCAGCTGATTTGAACATTTCGTTAAGCTCAGGAGCACGTCTTCTATAAAGTCTGCTAAGAAATATATTTTTTCTCGCCAAGAAATAATTGTTTTTACCGTGTTTCCTTGTGAAGTTCTTCGTACTCGCTTGCTTCTGTCGCCGCCATCTTAATTAGGGCAAATGAGGCACTGACGCGTCGCGTGGCGATGACGCGTATTAAACATCGAAGCGTATTATTTACGTTTTTTTCTTGTTTATTGTTAATAATTGGACAAAGTGTATTAAACACTGGTGCGTATTTTCCTCCGACGAATACGGTAAATAAAATGAAGCTTAAAGGGATTGTGACATGATTTTTTTACTATTCATAAAATTGCTCAAAATATATATATTTTATCATTTAAATATGTTTGTTTTTGCAAACAAAATGATAAATCACTTTAATTTTGCTTTAAAAGTGATTTTGAACTTCAAGCCGTGTTTAATCATGGGAAATCCCATTACACGCGAACGCACCATCTGTGATGTCACACCGGGCAGAGCTCTGGGCTTGTCACAGTGCGCAGGTATGAGCAGCTCGACATGAAGGAAGTCTGATACAGCATCAGACCTAAATTAGATCCTGTTGTTTCTTGTTCCATCACCCAAACAATTTTCTGCTTCCCAAAATGAAGACAAATAGCTCAAATCTTCACATAGATTGCTAAATTCGTCCAGTTTTAAATTGTCCGCTATTAAAGACACCACAGCCCTCTGCCCAGTGTGACATCACATATGGTGCGTTCGAGTGTAATCGGATTTCCCATGATTAAACACGGCTTGAAGTTCAAAATCACTTTTAAAGCAAAATTAAAGTGATTTATCATTTTGTTTGCAAAAACAAACATATTTAAATGATAAAATATATATATTTTGAGCAATTCTATGAATAGTAAAAAAATCATGTCACAATCCCTTTAAGATCTGTTGAGTATAAACGAAACCTACAACAAAATATGTTGCCTTTAAATGAGCTATAACTTCCAGAACTTGTAACAAGGTGATCAGCTGACCTTGAAGCTTGTTTGTGTTTCAGCTTCATCTATTCATGCAGGAATTATTAATTTCTCTGACTGATCTGTCTCTGATCACCTGCCTCTTGATCCGTGGACCGACTATGGAACTCAAGACAGTTGAGCTGCGCGTGTTTGTACCGACAGTTTAGAGTGGGGGAGACGCAGCCCGCACCGGCAACTCAGAGCGGGGAGGGGCAGTTTAGAGCTGGATGGAGAGAAGCGGAGACGCGTTGTTTGTTTTTAGCATTTTAGCTAGCTAGTATTGTGCGTAACTAATTAGCATTACAGGGGAGGTGAGCAGTTCGGTTTGGGTGTTTGAAGCGCTCAGTTGTTAAGGGGGCGGGACGCCCTGACGTATTTTGTCATGAAATTAGCCTATCATGATATAACTTTTTTGCCCGGGCAAGCTTTTTTTTACCAGTATTACCGGGAACTATATGATATGGCCCAGCCCTACCGCTAAGGACCGCATCTTTAGCGATATGATAAACTGCTGATTTATTAATGTTGCACTTCCTCTCTGTGTTCCTCTAAAGCAGGGGTGTCAAAAGTCAAATACACCGAGGGCCAAAAAAAAACTATTTTGCTACAAGCCAAGGGCCGGTCGTGTTCGATGTTTATTATAAGTGGGTGATATAATAATTTTTTTCTTCTTTCTGCACTCTTTTCATTCAATGTTTTCTTTTTGATGAATTTGTTTTCTTTTGTCTCTTTCAAATGAATGAATAAATGAATTAAATAAAATATTAAATAGCTTTACATCTGCTAAGTTCTTGGCATAAATCAACACAGACGTGTTCCGGCTTTTAGTATTTTACATTGTTTTATATGCTGGTGAAGATTCTCAGTCGTCCAGAACATGATAAATCATTGAATCATTATAAAACATTGTTTTATAATGTAGCTGTTTATGTTTCTTTTTTTTTTAAATACAGTTTTCTTGTGATTTTTATTTAATATGTGTTTTTATGATTGTTTACATTTGGCTGCAAGTACAGTATCAAGCTGTGAAATCCTTCATTTTCTACAGCTGATAGCCGTTGGTCATTAATTATGATGAAGTTTAGCAACTTCTCAGTGAACATTTGAGCTCCGTGGCTTCTGCGGTGTGTTTTTCTTGTTCAATCTGGGGCGGCGCTCTAATTTCGGTCAGCCGCTCTCAGCCTGTCCCTCCTACGAGATGGTCAGACAGCGGGTCGGACTGGACACAGCTGGCCGCGGTCTGTCTCCTTGTTCCGGTTCAGCAAGAGTGGCGTCCCGCTGAAGCCCCGGAGCTCGAATGTCCAACATAAAACTAACTTGACCGCAGTTTAATGTGGCGCTATGGCTCTGCAGACATTGCACGTTGCCTCTTGTGGTGTTTAGTGTAAAATACTTCCACACAGCGGACATGTTATGATGAAAAGTTGGCTAGCTGTTAGCTACAGTGCTACTCACAGTCCGCACGCTGTAGCTGGCTGCAAACTGTGAAATGGATTTCTTGAATGTGACGTGAGGTGGGTCTTATTACCGTACTCTGGGTTCATGAGACACGACTCTGGATCGGATCGGCCCCATCCCTACTACCATTGCATTGTGGGGAATGTAGTGTTGGTACGTGCAAAACACCAGCGGGCGGCTGTGGCCTGCGAGCCGTTTCTAATAGTAATTAAATGTCATCCAGGGGGCCATAGATAATTATTTTGCGGGCCGGATCTGGCCCGCGGGCCTTGACTTTGACATATGTGCTCTAAATGCACACAGCACGGCTAAATGAGCTCTGAACTATAGTATTTCAAATAAGAAGACGGTTCTGTCATCTAGCTACAGCTTCACACATGCTCAGACAGCTGCCGTGTTTATTAACGTCTTGTCAAGTGCCCGCCCACACTGCAGAAGCAGGAAGGGAGGGGGAGCTCGAGGGAGTGTGTGGACGAGGTAGAAGGAGGGGGGCCGCCCGGGAGACAGAGAAGGCAGGATTTCCAAGTACTGTACTGTATAAAACTATATCGTTTATATTGAGATAGTGTCAACTTATAGCGCAAAAAAAATTATCTCGATATTTTGAAAATATCGAGATATCACCCAGCCCAAGGTCAGATCAAAGTCAGAGTGGAGATGAAGTTATACTAGCTCCCTAAAATAACAATTTAAACAAAAAATTACTATAAGAAGCCCCACTTTGTTCAACCCAGCTGCTATTAAAGCAGTAAACTAAACCAGAACACTGCAATCGCATCCAAACGGACACAGCTGAAGCTCAGACATCCTTTATCAAAATGAGCAAAATCAGATGTTATTACAGAAGTCCCTCTCTACTTCGCAGTTCATTTATCTCAGACTCGCTCTATCGTGGTTTTTCAAAATAAGATTGAACATGACACACGACTGCCTGCTGATGTATGAGCCGCACAATCGGCATGGAATTTTTATTTAAAATAAATTTTAAATTATTTAACACTGTGTGCAACCCATACTGCAGGATAAACTTCCTGCTGCAGCTAGTCAGCTGTTCACCATGCAATGGAGAAGTGGGCGTGGCCAAGAGTGCTTGCAGGTGGCTAAGTGCAGCCGAAGACAGAGATGAGATCATGACCTTCTGGGCTCTTTTTTTTTGAGCGTTTAGTTTAGAAACATTGTTTAGAATATTGCAAGAGTGTGGGAAGGGTTTACAATGCCTTATATACAACAAAAATAAACTACTACTTACATCTTGTACTACTATTCCTACTTCGCGGTATCTCACTTATCCCGAGTCTCGAGGTACGGATCCCCCGTGATAAACGAGGGACTATTGTATTGTGAAAATCATAAAAATACTCACAAAACCATAGATAAACTTAGATATTTTACAGCTCTGATTGTAGATTGAGCTTCTGAGGGAATTTTAGTTTTAGCTACACGCTCTTTATTTTAGATTTCTTTTTTTTGGCAACACCTATGCATATTAATAATTTCTATTGTGCTGTTAATGCAGCCTACTGTGTGTCCACTCATACGACTGATAATTAAATCCACTGGAGCTCAGCTGCTCATCAGTTTCTGTACTGTAGGATTACCGGTACACATCTTGACATTTTCCTGGACATTCCACTATTAGCTGCGGTGCAGCCAGGGTAAACAAAAGGTTTTCTGTGACATGAAGATGATATCACTTCCTCCACATAAAAACACACAAAGCACCACAGTCAGCAAACATCTGCCAAGGTCACATTCAAACACCTTCTGCCAGCTACAACAGCACAAAGGGTAAACAGATGCTTTGTAACAAGTGCAGACGATGGTATAGGCCTGTGAGTGCAATAAAGAGACCGTGTCTACACAAGATAAATAGAGTGCATGCAGAGCTGAACTCCCAGGAGGGCCGTGTGGCATTCTCAGTTTTATATCTTATAAATAAAGCAGGATTTCCTTCACCTGCAGCCATGATGTGTGTGAGCGCTTGTCTACAAAAGGGAAAAAGAGAAAGCACATAAATGGATTGGAGTCTTATCACATTGCTTCATTCAGCTACAGAATCAAATCCATTTCACAAGCACTTTACAAGGTACAGTAGATACATGAAGAAATACTACCTTTACAGAGAAGTCTTTAGAAATGACATATTTTGGCTGCCATGAATTACTCAAAACTTTATGGGAAAAAAAAGCAAAAATAGAAATCATTTGTGAATCATTAGTCTGTCCTTTAGAGTGAAAATTAGTCAAATTGTATAGACGGATGAGATGATTGTTTTTGGCTGCATTTACGGTTACTGGCCTCTGACGGTGAAGTGACATCTTAGATAAATGCATTTGTGCTGAAAATGCAGGGATGATCATTATGATTTTAATGATTACATTTTATAACAGTTGGACAACATTTTCTATTAGTACTGTATTTTCCGGATTATTGGTCGCACCGGAATATAGGTTGCAGTGTCCAATTATTGCCAAAAAATTGGAAAAATCCATAAATAGGTCGCACCGGAATATAGGTCGCACCTACGTCACCGCCGACGTAACGCGTCATCCACTGCTGACGTGCCGCGTGACCGCTGAGTCAACCCGGCAATATGGACCGAGTGTTTAGCTCTGCTGCTAATGTCTGTCAGAAGCTAACAGAAGCTAACACGAGACGAGTCCGCCACTCAGAACACCGAATAAAAAAATCGAATTTTAAGTCAAATATTTTCTATAGACCATGGTTACGTACATTAATGTCTTATAATTTAAACTCTGTAAGCAGAAAAAATATACACCGAGTGGTTTAGAAGTTATTTAGAAGAACACCGATAAAAAACTAATGCTCACGGGAAGTCCGCCACTCAGAACACCGAATAAAAAAATCGAATTTTAAGTCAAATATTTTCTATAGACCATCGTTACGTACATTAATGTCTTATAATTTAAACTCTGTAAGCAGAAAAAATATACACCGAGTGGTTTAGAAGTTATTTAGAAGAACACCGATAAAAAACTAATGCTCACGGGAAGTCCGCCACTCAGAACACCGAAAAAAAATCGAATTTTAAGTCAAATATTTTCTATAGACCATCGTTACGTACATTAATGTCTTATAATTTAAACTCTGTAAGCAGAAAAAATATACACCGAGTGGTTTTGAAGCTATTTCTAACATACCGGTAAACAGAACAACAGCCACAAGCTAACAAAAAGCTAAGCTAAAAGATCGTTTTTTTTTTTATTTTAATCTCAAACATCTAATAAAGCTACCGGTACTCACTTGTAAACGTCCACACTGTGATTCCATTCTGTAAGTTTCAGAAAAATCCGCTAAGTGGTTCTTGACTTATCTTGCAAAAAAAACAGCTAAGAAACACAGAGCTAACAGCTACATCCAGGCCAGCAGGCACACAAGCCGTGTTTCCATCAAGGTTTCTAGCTGCGCATTTTGAAGTATCGCAGCAGAAGAGCTTAATGAAAACGGCAAAATCCGAATTTACTTCCTCAAATTCGCCAAAAAGTTTATACGCTCGCTTGAGGTGGTTTTTGGGATCTTCGAAAATGAGCAGATGCGCAAAACGACAGATGGAAACAGATTTTCCGACTCAGTTCTGCCGTAGCGAACATTCACGTCACGTGACGTTCAGCTGTTTCCGCTCCGGACAACATGTAACATCGCTAAAACTAGTTGGCATGACAGAATAAATACAACTTGCCCGATAGCAACACGTACCTGAAATATTCTCTCCATTTTGACGAGATGTGTGGCCGGGTTCTGTTTTCAACCGCTACTTCCTGTTTACTGTAGACATGCGCAGTGCTGACGTCTGACGTAATGACGCTGACGTCTGACGTAATGACGCTGTGCGTGGCTTGGTAGATGCGCTACAAGCCAGTAGATGGAAACACTTCTGCTTCGCATTAATTTGTATTTACATATTTGCGAGATTTCAAAAATTAGCTCAAAATTCGAAATGAAAATGGATGGAAACACAGTTACAGTCAGTCCGAGCACAGGAGCTTTTTTTGGGACACATGAGCTGGAAACCATACGGTCTTCTTCTTGGGTCGGTGTACTCCTCTGGAAGTGGTACTGCACAGCGCCACAGCGCCCCCTAGTGGCCGAAAGTGGTACTGCACAATTTTTCTGCCAAAGTGAAAAAGGCTGATATCTGAGTCAAAAATTAGTCTAAAAATATGGGAAAAAAATCCTTAAATGGCATCGGATTATAGGTCGCAGGCCTTGAAAAAAACCATAAAAAGGTGCGACCTATAATCCGAAAAATACGGTAAGTTACAAATACACAACCTGTATTTGATGCACTACCCCCTTCCAATTTTTATTTTATTTACTTTTATCATTTTATAAAATAACCCAGTTAACAGGGAGGCTCGACAGTTTAGAAGTCTTTGAACATTAGCACTAACGCAGCAGCAATCAGCAGGCTGGTCTTTGTTGCTTCTATTGTGCAATTCTAGTTACAATGTTTGGCTGCACTATGACAGCTACAGAGCAAGTTGCAGGTTCACACTAGAGTTGAATTACAGTCACACGCTCCCTCCCACAATGCATGTCGCAGCATAAGTTCACACCATTTGAATACACTTGTTTTCTCTGTTTGCGGTGTAGCGAAATCTCTGAATTCATTAATTAACTCCTGTGAGATTATATGCAACATCTATTGACTTAAGTCAAGTTATTAATGGTCCGATTACAGAGTTGATGAACAGGTGCAGCATGTGGTCCTGAAAGTATAAATGATGCAAAACAAATTGGAAAACAAGCTTGTTTCTAGCTCAGTGGGTGCTAAATTCAAAGTGTAACATCACTTTATGAAAAGTGCAGTAAATCAAACATTTTGGACTAGCCAAGTTCTTTGGAAGTTTGATTCGTTTACTCTGCTGCTACACACTTAAGTTGAAAAATTCTATAAAACTACAATTATCAGAGCTAATCCACATCTAACAGTAGCTGATGTGAACTAATTCAATCTATAAAATAAGGCATTTAACAAGGTTGAGCCAGGTCCTCTGGATGGATTTGTATTTATTGAAACATATTGTCTTTTATCCAAAATACTTCTTCAGTCTGAGACGCTGCAAGCTAACTCAGTCATAAGAACCTTCACGTGAATCAACCAGTTTTCTGGTGACAAAACTAAAAATAGTTAAATAGTTTAAAAAATAGGGCAATAGATTTACCTGAATTACAATCCCAATCATGATTTACGCTCACCCCGATAAATTAACATGACTTATTGATGCTAAAAATAGATGCCAACAGATTAAAATCAAAAGCAAATCAAGCTCACCCTAAATCACCGTCTGACCTAGAAGTTAAACTAGATGACTGACGACTTAGGATAGCCGTTTTAATTCTGCTCAGAACAACCACCCTGCTGCCAAAACTGATATAAAAATCACCAGCAACACTACAATGTTTTCTGTAATACTCTGATGGACCAAGAGCTTTCTCACACGGAGGAAATCCTGCAGCTTGAGTTCATTTCTGCACCACGAGCACCATGTCCCAGCGTGAAACACTAAGACCATGTTTGTGCAGCCCAAACAGAAACAAACAGAACTAGAACCCAACGCTGTCTCTTTACAACAAGGTAACTTCAAGAGACATGTACAATGAGTAAGATAGTGTAGTTGTACAAGATTTTTTTTAAACTATTTTTTTTCTTTGTGCTAAACTTGAGGCTACAATAAAAAAACAAGCAAACAAACAAAATGAGCATCATATAGTGTTTGGCAGTAATGAACACTCGGATACTGAATTTATAAGCCCAGTAACTGAGCAGATTCTTTGTTAAATGGTTAGGTGACACAGCTTCAGAGTAGGACTGTATACCGAACCGAGATTATTTTATGGCACCGTATGGATTGAAATGTCACTCTTCTTTGGGTGTCAAGTTTCAGTATTGGTTGTAACTAACACGTGGTTTCAGCACGCAGGCCGGTAAAACACAGACATATGACAAACAGACTACGTGTTTACACACACAGCTGTACAGAGCTGCCCTACAGCTGTATGGCTATGGTGCTGGTTACGCCAACAGACAGAGTTCATGTGTACAGCGCGTGTAGCGCCGAACGGCTTCAATTTCATTGCGGAAAGTTGCTCCGTGTTTGCTTGCAAGGAGAGGAGGACCGCAGCATCCCTTCCTCCTCCTCCTCCTCTCAGCGTTAAAGTCAGCCTGTGAGTGTTGAATGGCCTGATTCATTATCTCCACAACCAGACTTCTCTTCATCAAAGAACTCAGAGGACAGAGCTGTGTCTGGAATTTCAGCTGGTAAGTTTACGTTTGTTAACGTTCCTGGCCTGCAGCTTAATACGTGCATCGCGGTGAGTTAAACTAGAATCCATGTAACGCTAACTTTAAGATATTAGTGTGTAGTTTTATTTATTTATGTAGCTAGCTAAAATCAAAAGCCAAGTAAAGATTGACAGTACATGCGCGTAGCCAAGGGGGGTTCGGGGGGTTCGAACGAACCGCCCACTTTGCCTATGAAGTCCCGCCTACAACTCCCACACAACACAAGTTCTGTGTTGAGAGGTGGAAAAAGAAGGTAAGGAGACGCTGCTAATGTCGAACCGGTTAACACCATAGACTTAATATGCCTGTGGTTAAACACAAACTCCTTTTTTTTTTAATCCAATAAAAGACAAACGTAAAATAAGTTGAAATATTGCCCACTTCGACGATTCGAGTTCAACCAAGTGAGGATCGAATCAGAGTCGAGAGAAAATTTGGAGTGGCAACCTGACGCGCTTCCAGTGAACCACCAAGGCATGTTGCTCTTTCCAGGTCCACTTTTTCTTTAAACGAACCGTCCCTCATAAAATCCTGGCTACGCCCATGCAGTAACAGATAAAGCTTGTAAAAATGTACTCATCCAGCAGATTAGCTGGTTAAACAGTTCACCTAATGTTTACGGTACTCCTCACAGGAGCCTCTGACCCCAACAGAGACAGACAAAAGCAAAGCGAAAATGGAGGGACACTGCCCTTTTCTACAGTGGAGGCTTGCATGGTGAGTAAGTTAAAGAGGGGCTAAACTCAAAATTAACTTTTTTTAACTCAGAGATGGGAAGGTCTGCGCTGCAGTTTCATATCTTATATGGTACATTGCACGCCGGAAAAGTATTGCAACAACGTAGTGCTGGACGATAATACAATAACGATAAATATCGCGATATACTTTTATTCAATAACGATGATATGAAGTTTAAGCATATTTTCGATATTTCGATAGGATTTTACAACGTTTCACTGACGTTTTTCTGTTTCTGTTCGGGTTGGAGCGGCTGCTTCAACAACCCGCCCGGACAGAAAAAGCTGTGACACAAAACGTGCGTGGTGACGTCGTTGTTACGCAGCGCTCAGTCCAGCAGCAGGCGTTAGCGGTAGCAGGCTAAAAGCTAAGCTAGTCTCCAAAGCGCGTTAAGTTTTCGCTTCAAAACGAGTCAAACGAGTGCTCATGACCGTCAGAATGTGACTGAACAAAGTTTCACAAGCGAAGAGAAAGAGACGACATCACTGATGAGAGGAAAGACTAATTCGTAGGTGTGGACGTAGTTCGGTTTTGTTAAACTGCAGGTCTCATCTGCAGCGAGTCCTACTCGGTTTCTTTATTTTGCAAAACGTGACAAAGTCGTTCTAACTAGCGGTGGGAACATCTAACTTGTTTAATCTGAAGAGTTTCCACTCGATATAATATGAGAGTCAGAAGATGAAGAACAATAAAGTTTGAGCCAACGTTTCCCTGAAACTACAACGTAAACAAACAGCCCCAGCACTGCATGTTTTTTTATTCAAAATAAAACAAATTCATCAGAAGAAGAAAAAACACTGAATGAAAATGTGCAGAAAGACGAAAATAGTGTTTTAATATCTGCCCCTTGTTTAAAAAATACAAAATAACTACAAACAAACAACCTTCACTTCACCTGCACCACACCTTCCCAACAACTTTGATTTAATCATCTTTTAAAACATATAAATAGTTTTAGAAATGTTTATGGTGATATCAAGTCAACACAATCCTGTTTCCTGATTTACAACTCAGCTCCTTCAAACTAGTCCTAAATGGAGGTTTTACAAACATTTACATTCCCTTCAGGGTTTAATAACTTTAAACAAATTTTAATTGAATATTTGGGGGGTAATTTTTTTTTCAGTTTTATACATGACTTGTAAAATACTATGTTCAACCAAATCATAAAATTTTAATAATTTAAACTGATGAAATATTTGTTGGGTGACCATAGCACTTCCTACTAATAATTCTTATAGCTCTTTTTTATAAAATAAAAACAGGGTTTGTAATAGTTTTACATGCTTTTCCCCAAACTTCAATACAACAGATTAAATATGGAACAATCATTACATTATTCAATATATTCAAAACTTTGTCATTCAAAAACTATTTTACTTTATACAGTAATGCAATTGATTTTGTTATTTTTATTCTTAAGTAATTTCCATGAGATTTCTATGTCAGCTTCTTATAAATAACAACACCCAAAAGTTTTATTTAATTAACTATGAATTTCAATGCTGTAAATTTTAAAGATGTTTAAAGTTAAAACTATTAATATTGACACAGTTGAGAATTTTATGGCAAGAAAGTTCATGCTCAATAATCCACGTACCAAATCCAATAATTTTCAGTCGGGTCATCTGGACAGTTTCTTTTTATAGAAATTGGATGGAGGATGGAGGGTGAAACGTTTCTATAAAAAAGAAAGTGTCCAGATGACCCGACTGAGAATTATTGGGTTGAGAAGTTTATGTTTATTTGATGGTGATTTCCATCTTTTTGGAGGCTAAATACAAATACAAGGAGAACATTAATTTATTTGTATAGTTTATAGTTTTTTTTTAGGCTTTTATATTGTTTATAACGATATCGAATTATATCGTTATCGACCGAAATTAAGAACTATATCGTGATAAAAATTTTGGCCATATCGTCCAGCCCTACAACAACGCATATTATAGTTTTTGGAATGGCACTAGTTATTTGTATATTTTAACTTATTTATTTTAGGAATACTTTTCACGTCATCAAAACTATGTTGTTATATTCGTTTTCTTTTGGTGCGGTGGTCAAGTGAAACATGTATGCCAACTTGGGGCAGTGGTGGAAGCGCAGGTTTGGGATCCGAGAGACCTTGTGGTATTATATTTCTTTTTTTTAGGCCTTTTGTTTTGGATAGATCGGGTGGGAATAGATATACATCTATAATTATTCAAAAAAGGCGTTCTATACAGAACAACTGGACTTTATTTGCAACAGAAGACGTTTCGCTTCCCATCCGGGGAGCTTTATCAATTCAATGAGGAAAATGTGAGAGCGAGCGAAGTTATACAGGCTGATCCACTGACACGCACCAACATATGTAAATAGCCTATATGCCACGGACTTTCGTTCCAGCACCTCCGCAGTCATTACACAGACGGCACACTTCCGGGTAGCGGGAAAGACACGAACATAAATGACCAAATACAATTAATAAAACATCAGCATACACACCAATAACAACTCTATACACATATAAAACCATATAAAATTATGGCGACGTTCCCCCTACGGATAGCCGCGATAAATGTTCGCCGAAACCCCCCCGCGGAACAGCTGTTCCCACCGGTGGGCGGACACAACGGTACTCACTTGTAGTGCCGGTAGCGCGCGGCCGCTTCCCGTTTCGGGTCGTTGTCATGGTAGGCTCCTAGGAGCTAACGCTAGCAACAACGGAGGTGGATGGGAACCGGAAGTGGCGGGTGGGTGTTGCATTTTGCCGGAAGTACGTCACGCCCCCCGTGGCATATAGGCTATTGGAAGCTAACACACACATACTTGGGATAACACGTGTCTGTGACCCATTCAAAGTTCAGGGTGTGAAAGCAGACCTTACAGGAAACACACACACACATCCTACTGTATGTAAATTGACAAATCACACCTCACACATTGATAGCAGGGACCTGTCAAAGTCTTGTTAGTCTAATTCACAAACAAAGCTCCTCTGTTCTCATCAGGTGAGAAACGTCTGGGAATCAGCTGCAGGGCCGCACCATAAGTTTTAGAAAGTCGAAATCTTAGACCTCCTCCTGTTTAACGATGGTTTCTCTCGTTTTACATAAACTACTTCCTTCACACCCCTCTCAAACCATCTGTCCAAAATATGTACATTCTGGTCATCAAAAGAATGTCCCTTGTCCGTGAGGTGGAGGTGAACAGCTGAGTTTTGTCCAAAGGAGGAGGCTCTCCTGTGTTGGGATATTCGTCTGTGGATGGGCTGCTTAGTTTCTCCAATGTATAGGTCTGGACAGTCTTCGCTGCACTGGACTGCATACACTACATCACTCTGTTGTTCTGTATTGAACGCCTTTTTTTATTTATCATGTCCTGGACAACTGAGAATCTTCACCAGCATATCTATAATTAATTAATTAATTATTAATTAATTAATTAGTTATTTAATTGCTTTGCCACTTTGCAAATGTCAATGCTAGAAACCTTTAGTTTATTTTAGTTATACTTTTTATACTCTTTTTTTTTATATTAGTATGCAAAAACTCAGGACAGTATTAGTTTTACTATTTTATGCTTATGTCTATTATTATATGTTTCAGTGTTTCAATGTTTAGATGTTTACTGTTGCACCGAGGGACTGAGAGAAACGCAATTTCGGTCCTGTGTATGTCCTGTACAGTACATATTGCAGATCTGACAACAAAGTTGACTTTGACTTTGACTTGACTTTGATTATTCTTTGTTGTTGCTTTTAAGTTGTTTGCTAGTTTTAGTTTGTTGCTAGAGGGGGCGTGAACGCAACACATCCACCTACCTCCTCCCCTCGACACACCTATTTTCATGAGGAGTTTGAATCTGGTCTGGGGGCGGGG
>JBBPBX010008998.1:0-16195 GCA_038048925.1 Garcialebias charrua | reverse complement strand
TTTCTTATGTTAATTAGAGGAAAAGATCCGCGTTGACAGACAAGTTTTATGTTTACATGCATCAAGAGGAATCTCCCCTCACCCTACCAAATCTGCTTTAGTTACCATGCCGGGTCATTAGTTGGTGCTGTGAATTTTGTACCTTCACCTAATGCGTATGTGTGCTGCCTTGGCACACTCCCTATAAGGACTTTCCTCTGGGCTAAAAGCTCAACTAACTTAACAACAAGGAAGAGACACAGAGGTGCAGAAGTCTGCCATCAACACTAACCTCAGTGAATCCAGTGACCTGGTGGTGGAATGTGAGGGACACTATGCTAATGCTATCAGACTTGTCAACCAGGTATCTGTGTGTGCAAGCATCATCCACACCCTCAGAGCGAACACGTTCTACAGCTGGAGACACCATCAGCCAAGAGCAAGCTTGTTTGTGTCCAGACAAAGCAGACGTTGATTTTTCTGAAGAAAAACTGTTACCGGGTAAGTGAAAAGGTTCTCAGTGTGTAGCAGTGAGCATTAGACACAGACGCGTCACTGGTTTTCAACTGTTCTTTTGACCTGGAAATTATTTTTATGTAAGAACTTGGAATGGAAAAATACCAAAGTTAAAAAAATAAAAAGATTTGTACTGTAATGTGTAACGTAATTTTCTTCTTTCGTTTTGTAATATTAATTACAAAATTGGTACAGAAAAAGAACCATCCAGGAACCGACACCGATATATATATATTTTTTTATGTACCCAGCCCTACTTCAGAGTAGGCATGTAACGGTTGTAGTGGGTGTACCGAACCGTTTCAGTACAGCACGTTCGGTTCGGTCCACCTCCGTACCGTTTCGGTTATTTTTTCACTCACTGAATGTTAATATATGCGCCGCGGAACAAAATTTCCTGGGCGCGTTTCAGCACGGAGCTATTATCGCGCAGCACGCGCAGCATTAGCCGTTAGCTTCTCGCTGCGGTCTCCTGTTTGTTAACGTTATGGTTTTCTTGTTAAAAGACGAGAACACTAAGCTGTGTGTGTGGACGTTGTTTACAAGACTGGCTCTGCAGCAGCAACACGTCTAACGTGAACTCGTTTGAAACAACTTCATCCGAACGTGAACAAAGAAAAAGAAGCTGTTACAAAATGCGCTAACAACACAGCTGCATTTAAACAACTTCATCAGGTAATTTAGATCGGTCCAGATCAAAAATACAAACTGTATGAGTTTTTAAAGCTCTGAATCTAAGTCTGAATGTTTTTTTATGTGCAGTTGATCCTTGCTATGAGACATCTATCACGTCAACACTTAAGTCAAAAAGTTCAGCTCTTTATGAAAAAACTAAAACTGATAGTCAACAAGTCCTGGAGCTGATTTAAGCCCTGCCCTGATGATGAGTGAGATATTCAACCGTTCAAGAGGTATTGTTCTTTTATTATAATTATTATTTATAATTTATTATTATTTAAAATCATAATCTTATTAACTTGTTTTTTTTTACCTCTGTGTTTTATTTCCAGTATTTCCAGTTACAGAGGTAGCATCTCTCTTCCACTTCAGGGAAATCCACCAGAGATCACCTGCTGCAGCTAAGAAGTGTGTGATGACTGAACTGAACTCTGAACTGTTCCAGGACCTGTCCCACCAAGAAGAGGTTGTGAGTAATGAGGACAAATACAGCCACACTGCTGCTACTGGACAAAAACTTGATTAGTTAGATTGTAAACAGTCTGTTGCTGCTTATTGTTCTGGTTCTGACTGTTATTGTATTTATTAAGATTTTTATTATTTTTAATATAATTTATTTATTGTAGAGTGCTGTTTATTTAAAATATCATCCAAATGGGTCACTTTTATTTATTACTACAATACAATACAAACATATTTTTGGCATATTTTCAAAATAAACATTTTGTAAGTCTTTATTTTGTCTTTTTTTTTTGTACCGAAAATAAACCGAACCTCCTTGTAATTGAACCGAACCGAAATGTGATTTTAGCGTACCGTTACACCCCTACTTCAGAGTCAAATCACTTATTAGGGATTAGATTGGCTTTAACTCTACATTAACCAACAAGCCAAAGACATGAAAGCAATATGCCAACTTTTATGTAGACAAACTTCCAGAGTCCAAAAGTATCTGCTTGCAGCGTTGTAGAACAGAAGTACTGTAGAGTAGTGGCTAAAAGGTAAATATAAAAAAGTGAAAATGTAACAACTTAATGGATTTTGTTTTGACAAAAGGAGCCCCCCCAAAAAAGGACTGCAAACATTTGTCATGTTTATTATTTGCAGCAGCCAAAAGTTTTAAACAAGGATGAAGCACTGAGGGATGGATGTTATGTTGGCTGTGATGCTCTGAGGGAAACTTGGATCATTCTGTTAAATGCAGATAAGCAGAGCCCGTGTTGCGCTGCATGAGATAACTCGAGTGTCTGTGTGTTGACAGTTTGTACATGAGTACAGCCAAAGGGGGGAAACGTCCACCTAATTAAATCAATTAGAGCGTGAAGGGCCAGTCAAAGCCTCTGCAGAGAACGACACAATCAAACAAACTCAAAAACAAAAGCTGAACTCTTCATGAGTCATAGAAACTTTAGTACTACCAACCAGCCAGAACCTTTTAAAACAACCTTCAGCTGGTGAAAGATAGAACTCTATGGCAATTTAATAAGGAATAAATACAAATATTCTGACAGCAAAGTGTTTGAAACTAATCTTATGTTTTTCTTTAATAAAAACATTCATCATATTTTCCACCCTATAAGTCACATCAGTCCAAATTTGTCTAATAAAGTGGAAAAATCCATAAATATGTCGCTTCGCCGTATATGTCGCATCTATTATGCGTCACCGCTAACGCGTTGCATTTGTTACGCGTCACTGCTGACAGCCTGAAAATGTGGGCCGGTGTGTCAAGTATCTATTGGCTGCCAAATGGCAGCCGCGGGAACAAGGGCTGAACAATTAATTGCATTTGCAATAATATCGCAATATGATCAAATTAGATTTTCTAATCGCGAAGACTGCAATTTGACTGGTCACGTGACACAAATCTTTAACAACACTTAAAAAAAACACCACAAAGACATTTACGATGGTTGCATGGCTAGAATGACAACAACCAGTGCTTCAACTTCAAGTAAGCAAAGTATCAGCCGACAGGGATCACTGACCGAACTGTTTGAACTTCAAACAGTAATTTTTTATATCTAATTTTTTATATTTATTTATTAACTGTCATGTGAAGTTCAGACAGTAGTTAGGAAGTTCACTTAACATGTTTACTATTATGTTTATGAAACAAGAAAAAATAGAAATGGTGAAAAGAAAAGGCATAGATTTGTTTGCTTTATTGTAATCTCTGCTTTAAATAAATCCAACATTGTTTATTATAAAACAGATTAATTTATTGCTTCTGTTTGTTGAAAAATACTTAAGATATAAAAATTAAAAAAATTCGCATTTTAAATCGCAATTGCAATTTATAGAAAAAAATTGCAATTAGATTATTTTACAAAATCGTTCAGCCCTAGCAGGAACATGCACGGGAGGACTTTAACAAGAATTTAACAAGATTACACTTAAACACAATTATTTGTTAGCTCGACTTTATAGTAAAGTTGGGTCTCAGTTGAACTTTTACTTAAGTGCACTTCAACGGTCAAATTACAGGTAGTCCCCGACTTACGAGCGCTCTGACCTACGAGCGTCCGGACTTACGAGCTGGCGAACGAGAAGTAAATTTGTAAAAAATACAGCACTTTTTTGTGTTTTTAGATGAAAGTGTGTTAGCTAACCGTTTGGAAACACGTTTCCGACCATGTTTATGAACTAATATGAATGTTTTTGATGAAAAACGAGTGTTCGTAGTAGCACTAGCATAAATGTTCCAACTTACGAGCGAAAATCCGGACTTACGAGAACACGTGCTTCGTGTTCCAACTTACGAATTTTCGTGTTACGAGCAACTCGCAGGAACGGAACTCGCTCGTAAGTCGGGGACTACCTGTAGCTGCATTTCGCCACAGTGAAATGAAGCTGATTTGACAGGCAGATGACGATGCCAGGCTATGGCAAGTCGATTTTGTCACTAAAAGCCACTTTTATCTATAACATGATACAACGGCATGCCATACTGCTCGAGTGCCATCTAGCAGCTGAAAATGGTAGTGTTCAATATTTTCAGTTAGAATGAATGAAAACATACTGCTCGAGTGCCATCTAGCAGCTGAAAATGGTAGTGCTCGATATTTTCAGTTAGAATGAATGAAAACAGTCATATCTCAGCCAAAAATTGGGTCATAAAAGGGCTGCACCAATTACAGCTTTCTGGCCGATCACAGATTTCTAAAAAGCCTGACCTGCCGATTCAGATTTTGACCAATACTGATTTTGTTTTATAAGTGACACAGTCAGGTGTTATAAGGTCACAATGCCCCTTCAATTTTCCAGTCTTATTTTATTGAAAAACATACCCTTGAACAATATCCTACAAACTTGTTTTAATTGGCCATGAGGAAGTGCTCTGGAATGTATATGAAGTTTAGACAATTGATAAAAGTATTAAAAAAATCTGTAAACTCTGTATCTCATGTAAGTATCGGCCGATTTCTGATCTCCCAAAATTAAGGAAACCAGGGCCGATAGATCGGCCGGACGATTTATCGGTGCACCCCTAGAAAAATAAGAGGGAAAAAATCCTTAAATACATCGCTTCAGTGTATAAGTTGCAGGGCATGAAAATTATGCAAAAAAACTGACTTATATGGCAAAAAATATGGTAACTGAAGTTTGAATATGCTACAAAAATTTTGTAAAATAATTCAAAGACTGGCACGTCTTCCACTGAGGAAGCAGAGCCTGGGGACTTTGGGTCGGGTTCTCTGATCTCTGGTGCTGAGGTCGCCGAGGTGGTTAAAAAGCTCCGCGGTGGCAAGGCTCCGGGGGTGGATGAGATTCGCCCGGAGTTCCTTAGGGCTCTGGATGTTGTAGGGTTGTGTTGGCTTACGCGACTCTGCAATATCGCGTGGACATCGGGGGCAGTTCCCTTGGATTGGCAGACTGGGGTGGTGGTTCCCCTATTTAAAAAGGGGGACCGTAGGGTGTGTTCCAACTATAGGGGGATCACACTCTTAAGCCTCCCTGGTAAGGTCTATTCAGGGGTTCTGGAGAGGAGGGTCCGTCGGATAGTCGAACCTCGGATTCAGGAGGAGCAGTGTGGTTTTCGTCCTGGTCGTGGAACACTGGACCAGCTCTACACCCTCAGCAGGGTCCTGGAGGGTGCGTGGGAGTTTGCCCAACCAGTTTACATGTGTTTTGTGGACTTGGAGAAGGCATTCGACCGCGTCCCTCGGGGGGTTCTGTGGGGGGTACTCCGGGAGTATGGGGTACCAGGCCCTTTGATAAGGGCTGTTAGGTCCCTGTACGACCGGTGTCAGAGCTTGGTCCGCATTGCCGGCAGTAAGTCAGGCTCGTTTCCGGTGAGAGTTGGACTCCGCCAAGGTTGCCCTTTGTCACCGATTCTGTTCATAACTTTTATGGACAGAATTTCTAGGCGCAGCCAAGGTGTTGAGAGGATCCGTTTTGGTGACCTTAGAATCGCTTCTCTGTTTTTTGCAGATGATGTGGTCCTACTGGCTTCATCAGTTCGTGATTTACAGCTTTCGCTGGAGCGGTTTGCAGCTGAGTGTGATGCGGCCGGGATGAGGATCAGTTCCTCCAAATCCGAGGCCATGGTCTTGAGCCGGAAAAGGGTAGCATGCCCTCTCCGGGTCGGGGAGGAGGTCCTGCCCCAAGTGGAGGAGTTTAAGTATCTCGGGATCTTGTTCACGAATGAGGGAAAACTGGAGCGTGAGATCGATAGGCGGATAGGTGCAGCGTCCGCAGTGAAGCGGGCGCTGTACCGGTCTGTCGTGGTGAAGAGAGAGCTGAGTCAAAAGGCAAAGCTCTCAATTTACCGATCGATCTACGTTCCCACCCTCATCTATGGTCATGAGCTTTGGGTTATGACCGAAAGAACAAGATCTCGGATACAAGCGGCTGAAATGAGTTTTCTCCGCAGGGTGGCTGGACTCTCCCTTAGAGATAGGGTGAGAAGCTCAGTCATCCGGGAGGGACTCGGAGTAGAGCCGCTGCTTCTCCACATCGAGAGGAGCCAGTTGAGGTGGCTCGGGCATCTGGTTAGGATGCCTCCTGGACGCCTCCCTGGTGAGGTGTTCCGGGCATGTCCCACCGGGAGGAGACCCAGAGGAAGACCCAGGACGCGCTGGAGGGACTATGTTTCTCGGCTGGCCTGGGAACGCCTTGGGATTCCCCCGGAGGAGCTGCTCCAAGTGGCTGGGGAGAGGGAAGTCTGGGCCTCCCTACTTAGGCTGCTACCCCCGCGACCCGACCCCGGATAAGCGGAAGAAGATGGATGGATGGATGGATGGACAACAATTGTATTATACAGTAAACACAAAGCCTTGTCTGTCAGTAAGTCCCTCGTTTTATATAGTACTGCCATGGACTTAGACATTTTAGTTCTTACAAAATTATATGTTTTTTCCATGACAATTTATCATCGATAATCACACCCAAAAACTTTACTTCATTCACTCTTTGTATCTCCACACCATCAATCTTGAAAAGAAAATCCATAGTTGACTTTTTTTTACTAAATATCATATAATTAGTTTTTTCCACGTTCAGTGATAACTTGTTTAATTTAAACCAAGTTTGAATTTTGTCAAACTCCATCTTCATTAATTCAAACGTCTGATTCAAGTCTCTACCCGAGCATAAAAAAGTAGTGTCATCTGCAAATAAAACACACCTTAGAATCCCAGACACCTTAATTAAATCATTTACATATAAAATAAACAACTTAGGGCCAAGCACTGAACCTTGTGGTACTCCACACGAAATACTGCATAGTTGAGATCTCACATCATTGAGCATCATCAATTTGTACAAACTGTTTTCTGCCTTTCAAATAACTAGATATCCACTGTATGGCTAGACCTCTAATACCGTACTGTTGCAAATTTTCAAGTAAAATGGTGTGGTAAATTGTGTCAAAAGCCTTTCTCAAATCAACAAACAAACCCATACAACACTGCTTATCATCTATTGCTGAAGTAACCTCTTCTATCAGTTCCATAAGAGCCAAACTTGTCGAATTATTTGATCTAAAACCATACTGACTATTACTCAAGATATTGTTTTTATCAAGAAACTTGTCCAATCTGGACACAAATAATTTTTCAAGGATTTTTGAAAACTGTGGCAACAAAGAAACAGGTCTATAATTATTAAATAAACATTTCTCCCCATTTTTAAAAATTGGAACCACCTTTGCAATTTTCATTTTTTCAGGGAATATACCTTTAGAAAGTGATAAATTACAGATGTGTGTAAATGGCTCTATAATATGACTTATTATCTCCTTCACAACCATCATATCCAAATCATCACAGTCTTTAGATCTTTTATCAGTAAATTGTCCAACAACCTTCATTATTTCTTCTTTAGTGGTTCCATTTAGAAACATACTGTTTACACAACCACTGATTAAATAACTCACGTTTTCATCCATTTTAGGAATTGAGGTTGCAAGATTAGATCCCACATTTACAAAATAATTATTGAAACCATTTACAATTTCTTTGTCATCATGAATTTCTACATTATTTTCCACAAAATGTCGGGACAATCCCATATTGCCCTTATGTTTATTTAGAACACTGTTAATTACTCTCCATGTTGCCCTCATATCACCACTGCATTTATGTAATAATTGACTATAGTATTCCCTCTTATGTTTTCTTATAATCCCTACTAACTTATTTTTGTACTTTTTGTATTTTTCTTCAGCTTCCTGTGTTCTAGACTTTAAGAAACGTGAATATAGATTATTCTTTTTTACATGCATTCTTTAATCCATTAGTCATCCAAGGATGATCAACTTTTTTATCCTTAATGTAGATTTTTTGCAGACAATTTTTTTTAAACAAATTTTCAAGGATCCTCATAAATTCATCGTAGGATTTGTTTACATCATCAACATAAACTTCATCCCATTTTTGTATGTCTAGATCTTCTTTGAATTTGTCTAATGCTTTTTCTGATGTATTTATTATATTATGTTTTCTTTTAATTGTTGTTGGTTTAATATCATCACTTTTGTAAATTGAGAAAACCGGTAAATGATCACTGATATCCATCATCAATATACCACTTATCACCTCCCCATCTGTTATGTTTGTGAATATATTGTCAATTAATGTTGCACTTTGGGTAGTAATTCTTGTCGGATTTGATATTAACGGATATAAATTTAAACTATACATTGAGTTTACAAATATACTGATATTATTAGGATCTGCCTTGTTATCTAAATCAATATTGAAGTCTCCACATAAGAAAACTTTTTTATTTTTGCTCTTAACTAACAACTCCAATATTTTATCATTAAATGTCTCTATCTTTGAAGATGGTGATCGGTAGACACAGCTTATTATTATATTTTTTCCACATTTGTTTATAATTTCCACTGTGATCATTTCCATCATATTGTCAACAACAATTGACATATCTTTAATTAATTTACATTTTATTTCCTTGTTTATAAATAAAGCCACTCCTCCGCCTTTTTTATTTTTCCTATTCATATGATGTAATTCATATCCTTCAATATGTATATTATTTATATTATCATCATTAAGCCATGTCTCTGACAATGCTATTATTTTGAAAGTTTTATTAATGTTTTTGAGATTATCTAACATGTATGATAAATTTGCATTTACACTTCTCCAGTTTAGGTGAATTATAGAAAGATCATCATCTGTTATATTCACATCAGTAAACTGCGCTTCATTATAGTATTTACTTTCTTTTTTAGTTGGAAAAAGACTTCTTTCGAACTCCTCATCAACATTATATATTTTAAATATCGAATCATCATGCATCATCATTAACCGTGTGCTTCTTTGTCATGTTGATTTACTTCATCATAACTTTGATTAGACATAACAGGACACAGACACCTTCTATACTATCCAAATTTTTCCAAATCTTTCACATCTTGTATCATTTTTGCCTGCGATCCTTCGTGTGCCCGTACCCAGATCTTTCCATTTCTTGTCCATGTAGACACTATCTTTTCCTTTTTCCTTAACACTCTTGCTTCACGTGCAATAATTCCATTATTTTTTGTCAAATGTTTGTTTATATAAACATTTGTTCCCTTGAGTTTATTGCTTGCATGATTACTGTATTTCTAGCTTTTCTACTAACAAATTTTACAACGATAACCGGTTTGGATTTTTCAACTTTGTTAGGGAAGGTATGACACAAAGATATGTCTTCAGAATTAATTTATATTTTCTTATTTTGTAAAAATGTCACAACTTGTTCTTCCAAAGATCGCTGTTCCTGTGAAGACGCATTTTCAGCAGTTCCATCACTGGTAGTGGTCTTTTTGTCTGAACGAGTTTTAATCACAAGACCGGATATTACGAGATTGTCTTGTCTTGCATTTATTTCAAGTTCCTCCACTCTATGTTCAAGTTCCAAAAAAATTTTATCCTTCAAATTTATTTGTAATCTCAATTGTTTCACTTCATCCAGCAGAAGTTTCTGTTGGGTTGATACATTCCTGAGCTCTTCACTCATAAAGTTCAGAGATTTTTTTTTTCTCCTCCAAATCATCCGTGTTAGTCTTCAACAGATCCTGTTTTTTGGTTTTAGATTTTGCCATTTCTGTACTCACAAAATATGATACTCGCCCGTTGGTCTTGGTTTATGAAGTCTTCAGCCTTTAGCAGTTAGCCTTTAGCCTAATCCACCAGCCCTAGATCTCCACCGCAGACCGGCGTCCTCCACACCTTTGAACCAGGAAATAGAAGCTCGCCGGCTCAGACTCCCCCCGCAGACCGGCGTCCACCGCATCTCCAAACCAGGAAACAGAAATTCGCCGGCTCAGACTCCCTCCGGATCCACGGCTCAAACCAGTCCCAAAACTGGAACGTAGCTCCACCGACGCTTGTCCTCGACACCGACGCCTCTTCTCCCCGCAGCAGCAACGGACCCCGGCCCAACAGCCGAAGAGCAGCCAGCTCCAGCAGGCTCCCAAAGGTAGGTCGCTAGCCAGCGACACCGCCCGGAAGGCTAATGACCAAACAATCCGGTCCCACGGCTTGTTAGTCCGTCAAGCCAAAGACGAAGTTTTAAACTCACTCGAGCAGCAGAGCAAGTTCAGTTCACAGATTAAGTGTGACTATGTATCATTTTGATGACAACTTGCTTGATTGATTATTTGAGTAAATTAAACGTCCCGTGCAACGCGACGTTCACCTGTACGTCCGCATGGCAGCCATCATTTCTGTTACTCAAGATGCTTACACTGCGGCAGGTTCTCCAGTCTGTGAGACCAGGAGACTACGCATGTACATTGGATTTGAAAGATGCCTATTTCCATGTAGGCGTGTGGAGGAAACAGAAAATTCCTCCGTTTTGCTTTCGAGGGAAACGCTTATGAATTCAAAGCCTTATGCCGGGTACCCACCAGACGCGCCGAGAGCGTCGAAAATGCTCTTGCCGCACCCTTTTGGCTGCTTGTCACCAGAATCTGTTCACACTGAAGACGCGTCTGACGCGCACTGGGAGGAGCGTCTGGCTCCTTTTCTGGTTGTTTCTTCTACACCGGGCAAATAAAATCAGTTGTACGTGAGCCTCGTTACTACTTGAGTGGGTTTTCTACGAGCCGAACTGCAGCTCCGAAAGTCTTTGTTGAGATTAAAACATTTTTTTTTTATGTTTGGGGAGATCGTACGCTCGAGCGGACAGCGGCAACTGTAAAAATGCCAAGTTTCTTACCGGAGGCTGGTTTCTTCATGGAGGCTCAATGGGGTAGGTTTAAAAAGTTCAGAAAAAGTCCCGTCGTCGTTGCGTCATCACATAGCAGGGCCTCTCCCGATTGGATGCTACGACGCGGCGAGCAACGGCGAGCGTCGAAAGTTGAAATATTTGAACTTTGGTAGCTCGACGCTTTCGCCGGCTTTGGACGCATCGCGTGCGTGGAAAAAAGATGCCGCGCGCTGTCGCACCGCTTGAAACGCTCAAACGCGCCGTTTCACGATTCGTTGCGCCGCGCCTCAGCATAGACTTCAATGTAAACCGGCCTCTTCCGACGCTCTCGACACGTCTGGTGGGTACCCGGAATTACCCTTCGGTTTAAAGAGGACTCCTTGTACATTTACTAAATGTCTGGACGCAGCCCTGACCCCCTTAGGAATCAAGGACTCAGGGTTATGAACTACCTGGATGACCTCCTGATTCTGGCTGGAAGCAGAATACAGGCCCATTCGCACTCCTACAGGGTGATCTCTCACCTGGAGTCTCTCGTTTTTGTCATAAACCTACAAAAGTGTGACCTAACACCATCACAGGTTACCGTATTTCTGGGAGTACAGATCGACACCGTACGGTACAGAGAATGGCTCTCATAGGAACAAGTTTCCTCGATTCGCCATTGCTTGGAAAATTTTAAACTGGATCAGCGGTTCCTAATGAAAACGTACCAACGCCTTTTAGGCCTCTTGGCGGCAGCCATACACTTGTGCCACATGCATTGCTGAAAATGTGGGCCCTACAAATATGGCTAAACCAACAGATACAACCCGCCATACCTGGTCAAGTAGGAAAGGTTAGAATAGATTCAGAGTGACTAAGGGCCCTGGAACCTTGGAGAGACTTGTCTGTCTTCACGGAAAGGGTCCCACTAGTTAGGGTGACATCTCGTGTGGTCATCACGACGGACGCCTCAAAAACAGGATGGGGGTCGATCTTCAGAAATCAGAACGCCCGTGGACTTTGGAATAAACAGGAAGCAAGACTGCATATCAACTTCCTGGAATTGTTGGCCGTATTCCTATCAGTAAAATACTTATTTGGCAAAGGTCTGATTGCAGGGCAGCATGTCCTAGTGAAATCAGATAACAGGATCACATTGTCCTTTATCAACAGAGAAGGAGGGACAAGGTCACGGGTCCTCCTCGGACTGACGCAAAAGATGCTCACGTGGTGTGCTCCGAGAATCTTGTCGCTCAGGGCGACTCATGTTCCCGGTGAACTAAATTATGGAGAGGATGCCCTCTCTAAGAGGGCCTCTCCTGGCATCAGAAAGGAGCCTGAACCCATGGGTCATGGAGTAGGTCTGGTCACGATTTGGGAGAGCCTCAGTGGACTTGTTCGCTTGCAGAGCTAGCTCACAGTGTGACCTTTACTTCTCTTTGAAGGAAACAGATGCACCGCTGGGAACGGATGCTCTGGCCCATGATTGGCCAACAGGGGTGCTGTACTATGCTTTTCCGCCTGTCCCTCTGATCGAGGTGACACTAGAACGTGTACGTCAGGGAGCCCTCTCCCTGATCCTGATAGCCCCCAGGTGGCCGCAGAAACCATGGTTCCCAGAGTTGATCTCAATGTTATCAGGGATACCATGGCAATTGCCTACTTACAGGGACCTGCTGACTCAGGCACGTGGGCAGCTTCTACACCCACGTCCGGAGCTATGGCGGCTTTCAGCCTGGCCTTTGAAGGGAACTGGCTGAGGGCCTAATGCTTTGATTGCTTTATCCCAAAACGAACAGCAACAACATACAGAAGGGTGTCCCTTGGTGTTTATGTTTGCTAGGAGATGTTCAATGGAGGGGTTCCCCTCTCCTTAACGAGTCTCAAACATCAGGATGGGCTCCACTTGTCAGTCGTGCCCATTGTATAGGTAAAATTTTCCCCTGGGGACTTGGGAGGTTACCTTGTACTTGATCTGGGTTTTCTACCTCCACATTGCCATCCAATTACTAATGGTGTAATGGGTCCCTGGCTCCTTTCCTCCTGTGTCTCAGGATTTCCAGAGAAAAAAGGGGATGATGGATAATCACACTAGTGGAGCACGCTTATGCTGTTTCTAGCTGGTGTTTTCATTTATATGTCCAGTGGTAACATCAAGCTGATGTTTCTACATTTGGCATTTTTTCTTCTCAGGCTGTGCTCTCTACATACCTTGTAGAGAGCAGCTGGGAAATGCCTGTCGTATTAAGGCAGATGTTCTCACATGCATTTTGCTGAGCATTTCAAGGGCATGAATTAATTACGTTCCCATAGCATATGTTGCACTGAGAGACATGACTGAAAGGGAACTGAACGTTATGCACCGTAACTCATGTTCCCTGAAGGAAGAGAACGAGGTGCAACATACCTGGCCCTTTTCAATGCTGAAAGCTCGGTGAAGTGCATTTTGGAGAATGATGAATGGGCGTCAGCGGCTTAAATACCCAGAGAGAGGGGACTCTGGCGTGACGCTGACGCCCCTGCCATAAAGGCGTGATTGTATTCCTTCAGGTAATCGTGTGGGGGCGCAATTCCCATAGCATATGTTGCACCTCGTTCCCTTCCTTCAGGGAACATGAGTTATGGTGCATAACTTTCAGTTTCTAACTCGGGTTTTAGAGATTTTCTTCCATATTTTCCTCTTGTCATGGTAAATGCCCCTTTTTTTAGATTATTATTTACCTATTATTGCTAATTTGTCACAATGTTTGGGCTTACATGAATCTAGGTCGGGGAGCTCGTCTTTTACGCTGCTGCCATGATGGATTCCCAGAAGTCCTCCGCAAAATGTACTTTCATCAGAGAAAGTAGCTTTGGACCACTCAGCAGCAGTCCCAGGTGAGACGCTTCTGACGCTGTGTTGACATTGGACCTCAGAAAACGCAGTGGGCCAACACCAGCAGATGACATGTCTAAAGTGATGTTCTCTGATGCAAGTAAATTTTGCATTTCCTTCGGAAATCAAGGTCCCTGAGTCTGAAAGAAGAGAAGAGAGGCAAATAATCCATGTTGCTTGATGTCCAGTGTCAAGTTTCCACAGTCAGTGATGGTTTGAGTTGCCATGTCATCTGCTGGTGTTGGTCCACTTTGTTTCCTGATGTCCAAGGTCAACACAGCCGTCTACCAGGAAGTTTTAGATACTTCATGCCTCCTACTGCTGACCAACTTTATGGAGATACAGATTTCATTTTCCAACAGGACTTGGCACCTTCACACAGTGCCATAGCTACCAGTACCTGGTTTAAGAAGAAGATGGCGCCGCTGTGTCTGGTATGCCGTCCACCTCTGCTGTCTTGGCTACTTGTGTTTCTGCTTTTCTTAGCATTTTTACCTTCAGTGTGGTCTCTTGTCAAAGCTACTAGTGTACGATCGCCAGGCACTTTTAAATATTCAAGACTTTATGTAGAACTTATCAACCAATTTTGACAAACATTCTCAGCTTCTGCCACCGCAATACCTTGCCTCAGTGCCTGTCTGTTTATGGCATTCTCTCGCCGTGCAGCCCTCTAGGAGCTGTTGATGACGACGTGGAAGAAGAAGTGGACTTCACATCAAACTCCGGATACTGGATTCTAACTACCTTGGCATTCACAACTGGCTAACAAGGGATTGCTATCGTTGGCTCTGGCCAGTTGTCCTGGATGCCATCTGCCCATGCCCATGCTTCCGGCTCGTTGGGACCCACATCCGGGGCTGCATTCAGGAATACCTCCGTCCACTTGACCATGGTTATCAGCAAACTGTTAGGAACGCCATTCGTTTGGCACTGATTAACATCAGATCACTAACTAACAAAACATTTATCATGAATGACTTTCTCCTCACACATACACTGGATTTTCTTCTGTTAATGGAGACGTGGATAAACTAGATGAGAACAGTGCCTTCTCAGAGCTCCTCCCACTTGGCTGCTCCTTCCTCAACTCCCCCCATCTAACGGGTCTCGATGGGGGCATTGCCTCAGGTTTTAGCGACAATTTCAAATGTTGACTTCTACCTGTCAGAACATATTCTTCTTTTGAGTTATAGCTGTTCGTGGCTGAGCTGACACAGCCTGTATTATTTGAAATTATCTATCGTCCTCCTAAATATAACAAGGACTTTATTCAATAATTTTCTGAAATTTTAGCAGACTCCATCCCCAGATATGACATTCTGTTATCTGTGGAGATTTTAATATTCATGTTTGCTGTCCATCTGGTCAGTTAGCCTCTGATTTTATTAATCTTTTAACATCTTTTAAATGAACACAGCTTGTACATGGGCCTACTCATCTTCTTGGACATACCTTGGACCTTATTATATGTCATGGGCTATCCATCTCACTCTATGAAACATCTGAATCTGCCATCTCAGATCATTTCCCCATCATGTTGGAGTTCTCAGCCCCCTACCTGTTAGTAGGCCTGCCATTGCAGGTCATTGGTGTTGTATTTTTACTCCTGAGACAGCTGGACTGTTTACCACTGCTTTTATGGACTTTCAGACTTTTGTTTCCAATGAACTTTGTCCAGAGGGCTTCCTACTCTCTTTCCAAACCCCCTGCTCTGAAATTTTAGACTCCATCCCTCCTCTTCGGTTTAACACTAGCAATCCCAGGGGAAAAAAAAACCACAAGAACTGCCATGAGTTTGTCAAAATGACAATTCTTCCATTAGGTGTCTTGAGCTTGGGGGTAGAGATCTTTGTTTGTGGGTAAACATCCCCTCCTGAGAATCTTCTCCCAGCATATCTTCTCCAGTAGGTCAAAACAAAGGATCCCCCTCACACAGAGAACATTCTTCATTTACATACACCCCCCACAAATTACCTCCACATTCCAACAGCATTTTGCTACTACAGAGAGAGAGTTGCTTTCACCAGAGACTTATTGCTCTGTAGGTGGGGGGGTATGTCCATTGTTTGAGACCATCTTTTGTTGAGAGCCTCTCAAACTGACTTCATTCACCTCAGTTGAAGAAGCAGGATAAATAAGAGCAGGAGAGCAGGATCACAAAAGCAGCAGAAATGCCCAAATTTTATAATGCAGAGCAAACTTTACAGTTAGTTTTGGATAAAGTGAACCCGTGCGATTCAGATGGTGAAGTAATAATCTTTGTAATCTTTGTCGCCACCTAGGTCGATGAGGAGGCAGAGGTAGGCGCCTTCAGATAAAGGTGACCAATAAAGGTAGTCCTCGACTTACGGCGTTGCGGCTATACAAATGGGTGTAGAAATGGAACTCGTTCGTAAGTCGGGGATCACCTGTACAATCCCGCCTTCAGATAAAAGTGACCAATACAATCCCCCCCAATATATATATATTATATATATATATATATATATATATATA
>JBBPBX010008997.1:33301-61096 GCA_038048925.1 Garcialebias charrua | reverse complement strand
TTTTCAGGCAATCTATCAACTTCTTCTTGTAACCACTTCCTGGATCTCTTTTCAGCGGTTCATAAGTGGTTAAGTCACTAAGGAGTGACATAACTTTCTCATGATAGTCTTTCTGGTTCAAAATCACTGTGCACCTTCCTTTGTCTGCTGGGAGAATTATGATGTTTTTGTCCTTGCTAAGCGTGGTGAGTGCATCCCTCTCTTCTCTACTGATGTTGGAAGGTGGTGGTTTAGCATTACTGAGACAGGCTGAAACTTTGACTCTGAGTTGTTCTGCTTCAAAGTCTGGTACAGACCCAGACCAGTGGCCATTCCATATGTTGCAGGGGTTTCAGAGACATTGAGACGTTTATTTTCTAAACACAACGTCCCAGTGGCTTTTAAACCTCAAAATACATTACGGCAAAAACTGGTTCATCCCAAAGATCCAGTCCCCCGGCAAAAACAGAGTAACATTGTGTATGCTGTTCAGTGTCAGGAGGGCTGTGATCAGTCTTATATCGGGGAAACTAAACAGCCACTGGCCAAAAGGATGGCCCAGCACAGAAGATCAACATCATCAGGTCAGGACTCTGCAGTCTACACTCATCTCCAGGCCAGCGGTCACTCTTTCAGGGATGAAGATGTTCACATCCTTGATAGAGAGGAACGATGGTTTGAGAGAGGAGTAAAGGAGGCCATCTTTGTGAAAAGAAACCGCCCATCATTAAACAGGGGTGGAGGCCTCCGAGTTCAACTGTCCCCCTCCTACAATGCTGTGATTGCTGGTATCACTCAGCCCTCTGTGAATAGCAAACAACCATCAGGGTGCTAACGATCCATTGTTAGGCTGATGGTCCTCCTTGATCATGTGAGCAGCTGGTTTCAGGCTGTCATCAGCCAACTGGTTGTGTAACACTGTGAGAGGGTGCTATTTATAAGACTGAGCTGAACCCAGCACCTCAGACTGAGGAAGTCTTTCGGACGAAAGACGAAACGTTTCTACAATTTTTTGCTTTGTTTTTTTGTTTTTTTGTTTTTTGAATGTCCAGAGGACCAGACTTAGCTTTTTTAGACTTTGTAAAAATGTTGCCCATAATTAATATAAATGTCTATATTTTAAAACCTAAATACTGATTTCTTTGTTTTCAGCTCATCACTAAGACCATCCCTTAATTTAACACCCACAAATGGAACTTCATTATATTTAACATTAGTGCTAATGTTCAAATATCAATAACCCTCTTATAGATTTATTGTTCTCCTTGATAAATAAAACAACTGAATAGAATCAGGAGGGTTTTATTTACTACATGATAAATAAATGCCGTTGTTTCTATAAAAAAAACCTGTACAGAATCTGTAAATCTTAAAGATTGGCCCAAAAGACTAAAAAGATTGTTAGTATGTTGAATATAGAAGTTATTTTGTGGCGGTGAAAACGAGCAGTGTTAGAGCAGCCCCTCTCAGCAAGGTCGCAGGTTCAAATCCCGACCCAGGCATATCCGTGTGGAGTTTGCATGTTCTCTCCATGTTGAGTAGGTTTTCTCCAGGTACTCCAGTTTCCTCCCACAGACCAAAAACATCCATGTTACTGTAGACTGATTGGTAACTCTAAATTGTCTCTAGGTGAGAGAGTGGATGTTTGTTTGTTGTTGTTGTGGGTTTTGTTTTGTTGGCAGTTACATAAAGGGACTGAAACCTTTTAGGTTATTTGTATAAAAAAACAAGTTTTTTTGCTGTTTGTTCACTGAAATAACTCGGCATGTGAGGGTTTTACTGGCGTCGTGAAGTTAGCGTTCGCAGTCCGAACACGAGCGTGGAAACTGTTCATACAGTGGCTACTGTTCAGGTGTCTGTTCTACTCAGGGATGTGTTGGACAGGCCGGGGCTCTACGACATCAGAGTTTTCAAAGAACTGTGTTTTAGTTGTCCACACAAGCAGAGGTGGTGTTTCAACGTTTTGCCACTGTGGAACCATCCATCCATCATCTTCACCCACTTCTTCCTTTGTAGGATCGTGGGGTCACTGGTGTCCATGTCCAACCATCACTAAACGAGAGGCAGGGGACACCTGGACAGGTCTCCAGTCCATCACAGAGACACATAGAGACAAACGAGACAAACAACCATTCACTCTCTCACTCACACCTAGAGACAATTTAGAGTTACCAATCAGTCCAACATGCATGTTTTTGGTCTGTGGGAGGAAACTAGAGTACCCAGAGAAAACCCACTCAGCACAGAGAGAACATGCAAACTGCACCCAGAAAGGCCCCCGGCCGGGATTTGAACCAGGGTAACCTGCTCGCTGAGAGGCAACAGCTCTCCCAGTTGCACCACCATGCTGCCCATTGTAGGAGTTTAGGTTCTGGTCAGTTTACTGACTTTACCATATTCCAAATGAAAGTTGAGCAGATTTGATCTGACCCAAATTTCTAACGAGTTCACTCTTTTTTGGATTAAATTGATTAAATGTGACCAGACAAAATGTAATTTCACGAGAGACGTCAACTTATGTTGATCCACCAAGAGATTAACCTTTTATTGACAAAATCATAAAAGTACATCAAACATTTGTATCGAGATTAGTTGATTTAGATTTCAATAACTACTGTAGACAAGATTCAAATTGAAACAAACAGACAAGTTAAGGTTTAACTTTTCTGTTGGCACATTTACTTAAGAGTTTTACTGGCTTAGGAGAAACAAGTTTAAGGAGGAAGTTTAAGGAATGAAAGATGAAGTTTAACAGAAGTTAATGATTTTGAATGAGCCATGGTGACACTTTTTCCAAACGAGTCCAGCTGGACTTCCCGCACGCTCAGCAAACAATCAACGACTCTTTACCTGGTGACGTTCTGTCTCTGGAGATAAGAGTTGAGAAGCAGCGTGGACACTAACGGATTGTGTGGTCCAGTAGACGTCCAATTGACTTCAGCGTGTTTACTGATTCAACGATACGTGAAGTGCGCCTTTCTCAGCAGAAACAAGGCCACGTCCTGAGTGGTTTTCAAAATAAGACTTTCAGAAAATAAATTCTTTCAGAAAAGGAATGAGTGAGTTACAGCAGAGCTGTGCTATAACCCTGGTTGATAACGTAGGTCTAATTGGCAATTGACCACAACGTTCAACCAGTTTAAAGAAGAACTTAGTTCAGTTCCACCTTTGCACTGAAGCAAAACGGGTAGTAAGGGGTTTTATGTGGAGGGCTGATCTAGCCCACTTCACTCCGCTCATTTGCTACTCAAAGAAAACAAAGGAGTGACTTTGCAGTTCACAGAGTTGGAAAATCTGAAGGACAGGCAGGAAAACTGTTTAGAGAAGCGGCCAGATGGAATCGCCAGTAAAGTGAAATATTATGGCTAACTCATAGACAAAGCAGAGAAGTTTCACTCGAGTTTACCTTGAAATGTGCCATAGATTTAAAGCACCATCGTACTGAAAAATAAACCATCAGAAGAGTGTCAACTCATGCAAATAACAGATCATCATTAAATGACAAAAAATATACTGTTGATCAATTCTGAATTAACACAAATTAAAAAGAAGCCTATTTCTGAGTGATTTGTGTCTCTTAATTCAAAGTAAACTGGAATAAAACAGTGATTTTGTTATTCAATGTAGGTTTTCAGAGAGAAGGAGATTCACTTGAGAGATACAGTGAAAAAGTGAATTCAGGTGTTTTAACCAAAAATTCAGAGATCAGGTGTTCCACTACACCACTGTGGAACCCAGTTTCAGAAAATACAGTTCTGAGCTCTTAAAACAAGATTTCTGTGTGGACACGGCACTGAAACAACAAACTTTAGTGTGTTTGTCAAAATGTAAATGTTTAGATCATCCCAAACTGCAGGAAAGAGAGACATTTAAAATCTAAATGACTGAAACCACGGAGGACAGACTGGGATGAGCGATTAGTGAAACTGAGCAAGAAACCCCAAAATGTTCTAAATGCCATAAAGCCAAAGAACAAAGAGTCGAGCTGAAACCAACACCCTGACAGTGTTTGGTGTCCTGCTGGAGTCCAGATGTTCCTCCAGCAGCATGAACATTCCACCATCACTGTAGTAACAAACTTGTCTGTTGTAGGAAAAGACCTCCAATGAAATCAAAGAAGTCTCCTGTGGGCAGTTGGCGCTCCTTCTTCAACCTGGGCAAGTCATCCTCCATGTCCAAACGCAAGCTGCAGCGCAACCCGAGTGAGCCCAGCGAGCTGAAGACCATGGCTCTGCCCGGTGAGTCTCGTCCTGTCTCGAAAACATCTGCAGAACGTGTTCTGCACTGATACAAATGTCATAAACCCATATTTGATTCTACAGTAAACACATCAGATGTGTACACACGTGTTTACATGTCAAAACAGGAAGTTTTTTATGACAACACATCTTGTAAAAGTTGTTCCAGGTCCAGATTTCTCTGATTTCTAGGAGGAACTGAGGAGACCGGTTTTTGAATCTTGTCTAATGTAGGACTCTGGCTGTTCGTCAGGCCTTGCTGTTCTGTGGTGGATTTGTTTTTCCTTTCATAATGCATGAAGTGTTTTCAGCTGGTGCAAGGTCTGGACTGCAGGCAGGTCCGTTCAGCACCTGGAATCTTCTGGGGTCCTGCATGCAACGTGAGCTTCAGCTGAAGAACATGTCCTCTGGATGGGATCAGATGTTGTTAAATCTGTATTTATTCTGCATTGATGGTGCTCTTCCAGATGTGTAGGTTGCCTGTGCTAGGGGTGGCAATTCACCCACATACCATCAGAGAGGCTGGCTTTTGAACTGTGTGCTGACCATAGAACCCTCTCCTTTTTAGTTTGGTTGTGGTGTTCAAAAATACGTTTTACATTTGGATTCATCTGAGAGCAGAACAGTTCTCACTTCAGTTTATTTGTTCAGCAACAATTCACAGTGAGATATTTTAGGGACTATTTATTGTACATATGTATATATTTATATTTTACAGCACTGTACAGAAACATCTACAAAGTTTACACCAATCAGTAATAATTATCTAAGTAAGTCTGCACATTGTTATAATGGGTGATTTCAATATTCATGTAAATGTTGAAAGTGATAGCTCAAGCGTAGCCTTTAAAAACTTAATAATAATAATGCATTTTATTTGTTAGCGCCTTTCAAGACACCTACGGACACTTCACAACTTTAAAAACACAAAATATAACAATATAAAATGGCTATAAAAACACTAAACCAAGTAAGAAAATAACAAGAAATTAAAGTGAGAAGGCTAACTTGAACAGACGATGATATATATGTTTTGTTGATATTTTTAAAGTTTTCTCATCTGACACAGAACCAGGCGATACTAGAATAATGGAGTCAATTTGTTTTACCCAAAACCTCCAAACATCTACTCGCTCTCATCATCACACCCTTGACCTGGTTCTGACCTATAGCATCGAGATTATAATTTGTAATATTTCCTCAAAGTCCTGTTCTATCCAACCATTTTTTAAATAACCTTTGAGTTTACATTAAAGACCGTGTAAAGTGAAATTAAATGTGTGTTTTTATTTTGTCACACGGCATAAATATGTGTTATTAATCACCCATATAAATCTGACTGATTAAAAACATTGATTTCCTTATAAAATTAAGTCTCAAAAATCATGAAAAAACATGATTTTGCCTTGCTCTAGAACGCTGGGGGCGTGTCGCACGTGGGCGTGGTTTCAGCGCAGTACTGCACTCATGTCCTTTTCCTGCCTTGAGCGAGAGACAGACAAGGAGCAGCAGTGAAAACCTGCTCTGTTTTTATCTGAGTTCTGGCCGGTCACCTCGCATGCGGGGTCTGTGTTGGTGATTAAAAAGAGTAATCACGTTGATAAGTTATCTCATCTCTGTGTCAGCAGAGTCACGGCGCTCTCACACACACACACACACGCGCGGGGGGGCTCGGATGTGAAAACAGGTGCAGGTCGCTCCAGCCGCAAAAGACAGAGGGCTGCGCAGCGGTTTTCTGTGTTTATATGTTCATGAAAACTTTTAAAAAATAAATTAAAAACAGGGAGTGCTTCTCCTTCAGAGCAGACCTGCACACCAGGAAATATTTAGAACCTGGTGCAGCCTCGTTGGACATGACTTTAGTTCACTCGTGACAAGTTCATTCCTCCTCCTCGGAGGAGGAAGAATGAATGGTGACAGCTTCAAGTGATCACTTGACTTTTGGCAACAAAAAAAAAAAAAAAGAAATGTCACAATGGAGCAGCTGCAGTCCATGCGTAAAAGGAGTGAGAGTACAGGAGGGAGACGGTCGTCGGTAGCGAGTGACGGCTCCACGAAGAACGCATTTATATGACTGGAGCAGCAGGGGGTTGGGCTATACTAATGAGGACCGCGTGACGAAACGCGGTCACGTTTAAAACACGCCTAAAAAATCCTGAAATAGAAATATGTTTAAACACAGTTTGCTCTATAACTCCAAAATTAATTGAGCTACAATTTTGAGACTTTTTACTCATTTACAAGATTACAATTATCACATTTATAATGTTTATTGAAGAAAATGTTGAAATTCACTTTACACGGTCTTTAAATGACTACACAGCCACTGAGAGTAAATTTCACCTTAACAGGTGCTTATCAGAAAACGATGTAACCTAATTTAAAGATTCTCTTCCATCATTTTCAGACAATAGTGACTTAGATCATCTAGTTGATCATTTTACAACTTGAATGCAGACTTCACTCGATAAAGCTGCTCCACTGAAAAAGAAAGTAATCAATCAGAGGATATTCGCTCCTTGGTTCAATTCTGAGTTACACGGTATGTACTATAAAACAGACTTCTAGAAAGCTGGAAAGAAAATGGCGCTCCACTAACATTGCAGAATCTTATCCTGGAGAGATAGTCTGCTAACGTACAAAAAAGCACTCTGTAAAGCTAGAACTTTATATTACCGGTAGTCATCTTTAATTTATTAGATAAAAATAACCCCAGGTTCCTTTTCAGTACCATAGCTACCGGTAGTCTAATGAAAAATCTTGTCTCTGCTGATTCTTGCATCCCTACAACTATAAGTAGTGATGACTTCATGAGATTCTTTATAAATAAAATTGTTTTAATTTGGGGGGGGGGGAATTCAAACCAACATTCCTAGTACCGGTATCACCTCTGGCTCTGTGTCTGATGAGACAACTTCAAAAATGTCACTAGAACCTGATTCATGTTTGGACTGTTTTTGTCGTGTTGAGCTCTCTGAATTGTCAAAAATAACTTCATCCAAACCATCCGTATGTCTGCTAGATCCCATCCCAACCAGGCTATTTAAAGACGTATTTACCTTATTAATTAATAACCATGTCTTGGATCTGCTTAATTTGTCTCTAATAAATGGTTATGTACCACAATCTTTAAGACTGCTGTAATTAAACTTGTACTTAAGAAACATAACCTTGACTCAGGAATTATAGCCAATTATAGACCTACAGTATATCTAATCTAACTTTCATCCAAAAACTTCTAGAGAAAATAGTTGCAGGTCAGTTATGTGATCATCTTCAAACAAATAATCTGAAGAGTTTCAGTCAGGTTTCAGAGCTCAAAACAGCACTGAATCTGCACTGGTGAAAGTCACTAATGATATTCTCATGGCCTCAGACAATGGACTTGTGTCTATACTGGTCCTGTTAGACCTCAGTGCTGCATTTGATACAGTTGATCACAATATTTTACTACAGAGAATTGAATATGATATTGGGATACAGGAACAGATCTAAACTGGTTTAAATCATATTTATCTGATAAATTCCAGTTTGTAAATATAAATAATGAATATTATTCATACACCAAAGTTAGTCATGGAGTTCCTCAAGGTTCAGTGCTTGGACCAATACTGTTTACTTTATATATGCTTCTATTAGGTAATGTTATTAAACAACATGGGATAAATTTTCATTTATTATGATATTATTTTGTTATATTATATTATTTTGTTATGATGATGATGATGATTTTGTTATGATGTTGATAAACAGTTATATCTGTCCATCAAACTCAATTAATCCAATCAGCTACTTAGACTACAAACATGTTTTAAAAACCTGGATGACCCTACATTTTCTGCTTATGAATACAGACGAGACTCAGGTTTTAGTTTTTGGACCTGAGCATTTTAGGAATGCATTTTTCAGTCTTTCACTTTGTCTAGGTGCCATTAATCTGGCCTCCAGTTCTAATGTTAAAAATCTTGGTGTTATTTTTGATCAGGACATGTATTTTATTACCCACATTAAAAAGTTACTAGAACTGCCTTCTTCCACCTGTGTAATATCACTAAAATTAAAACATGTTATCTAAAAATGATGCAGAAAAACGGGTTCATGCGTTTGTCACGTCTAGACTGGACTATTGCAATGGTTTATCATCTGGGTGGCCAAATACTTCTTTAAAACGTCTTCAGTTGATCCAAAATGCTGCTGCCAGTCTTAACTGGAGTTAGTAGAGATCATATCATCTCCAGTTTTAGTTTCTCTCCACTGGCTCCCTGTCAAATCCAGAATATAATTCAAAATCCTACTTCTAACCTACAAAGCTCTCAACAACCTAGCTCCGTCTTATATTCGAGATCTTGTTGTTCCATATTTTCCTAACAGAGCACTTTGCTCTCAGACTGCAGGTCATCTCATAGTTCCTAGAGTTTCCAAAAACAGAATGTGAGGAAGATCTTTCAGTTCTCAGGCTCCTCTCTTGTGGAACCAACTTCCAGTTTCTGTCCATGAGGCTGACACATTGTCCAGTTTGAAGACTAGGCTTAAGACTTCCCTTTTTTTTTAAATAAATCCTATAGTTAGAGTTGGCTTGTTAGGCTTAGACTACTAGAGGACAAACTGACCTCATTTCCTTAAATTAATTGTTAAAATTGAATCGTTTTCATTTGAAACTATTTCTATCTTAACATGTGATTCCTGACCTGCCATTGTGTATCTGTTCCTCTCAAACCCAGCCGGTTGAAGCAGACGGCCACTTGTCCTGAGCCTGGTTCTGCTAAAGGTTTCTTCCTCATGAGGGAGTTTTTCTTTCCACTGTCACCTTCATGCTCGTTCAAGATGAGAGTTCTGTGATGGAGTTCAACTCAAAGCAGTCTGCTCCTCAGATAAATAATGTTAAATTATTATTTTTAAATATGAATGTTTCTGTTAAGTGCCCTGAGACGACTTCTGTTGTGACTTGGAGCTATAGTAATAAACTGAATTGAATTGAATCCAAATTCTGTCAAATCTTTATTTCAGTGTTCTGACCAGGTGCACTAGTGACAGTGGAAACAGCCCCTGCCTGAGCTGTTGAGGTTTGAAAGGAAAAGTCCAACACTTGGCCTCGCCCTGTTTTGAATAAGAAAACGGCTGCGTTGACCTGTTGAGGAACCTTATTCTGAAAATGTTCTACTATTTTAAATGTAGGTGTTTTTGTAGATGGGTGAACCTCTGCCCACTTTTACTTCTGATAGATTCAGTTTCCCAGTTTTCTTACAAACGTGTGTCAAATTAATCTCATGCTGTTTATTATTCATACCATTTACTTACAACCCGATCTGTTTTCAGATTTAAAACTCGTTATTTAACTCAAAAAATGATACCTCTTAGTTTAAACATGTGATGTTTACTCTGTTCCACTGCAAATAAAATATGGGTTTATAAGATTTGTAAATCATTGTACTCTATTTTTACTCACATTTTAAACAATGTTCAAACTTTGTAATAATTGAGGTTGTTAAAGGAATTTAGAGTAGAGTGATCTCATCCTGAAATAAAGCCTGTCTGATCTGTGTGGTGTTTCAGGAGGTCGAGGAGACACCGTGACGTTGAGGTCAGCCAAAAGCGAGGAGTCCCTGAGTTCTCTTCATAATGTTGAAGGTAATCCAGAGGTTCATTTATAAATCTGATGCTGTTTTCAAGCATCTTCAGAGGAGCTGCTGTGTCTGACTGTGTCTCCTCCTCCTTCAGGGGAGTCGAAGGTGTATCGTTCTCAACGGCCACGCTCCAGCAGCGATGCCCTGTCAGCATCCTTTAACGGCGAGCTGCTGGACAGCCAGCAGCTCTGCAACTCCTATGATAACTTGGACGCAACAGAGGACAGCGACGGAGACGACGGGCCCATATGTGTGCCTGCCCTCATCTCTCCTCCCCGCTCAGCAGGTGAAGATGTGGACTTCAGTCCACCAGACACTGGCATGGCCTCGTTGGATTTTGACCCCATGTCGTTCCAATGCAGCGCACCTGTCACCTCTTATGCCTTCCCTTTAGAAAAGCCAGCAGGTGGGACTGAAGTGTCCACATTAAAGAGGAGCCCTGGCAGCATCTGTGCCAAGTCCAGCAGCTCTGACCTCATTTCTGCCTCCTTCCCTGGCAGCAGGAAACTCACCACTTCTTACTGTTACACTGAAAAACCCACGCAGGCTGTGTCACCCATTAAATGTGGGAAGACCACCAGTTTGACTCATTTTGCCCCTCTAGAGCTTTTCTCCTCAGAGATGCCTGACAAGAATCCAGCTGGACAGGTGGTCAGCCCGCAGCCATCATCTCCTGTTCTGCAGGGCTCGCCTACCCTGAGGGCAGCCGAGCTGTCTTTGAGTGAAGCTTTTCACATGGAGCTGCACTCCAAGCTGACAACTTCTGACACGGTGGTGTGTAAAGACCTGCGTAATGACGACAAAGTTCAACAGGAAGCAGCTGCCAGCAGCCATGAGCATCAAGGTAGGAGCCAAACACTCACAGTTGCTGCCGGGCTGGGCGATGAGTCCAAAAATCATTCCAGTACTTAAAGTTCAAGTATCTTTATTATCCCTGAGGTGCAGTTAGTTCCACAGTCAGTAGATATAAAATATCTGTACTACACAAGACATTAAGACTTTAAAATAACAATACGCAAGTCATCAATGTTCATAGAGAAACCTGATCTCTACAGAAATAAATACGTTTTTCATTCTGTTCTACATCTGGGCAGAAAATACCTGCGTCCAGATGGAAGCAACCTGAACTCACCATGGAGTGGTGATCAGGATCTGCCAGAATCAGTCTGGCCTTGTTAACTGACCTCACATTATGTAGGTCATTGAGGTTCTGTAGGTCAGTGAGGTTCTGTAGGTCAGTGAGGTTCTGTAGGTCAGTGAGGTTCTGTAGGTCAGTGAGGTTCTGTAGGTCAGTGAGGTTCTGTAGGTCAGTGAGGTTCTGTAGGTCAGCGTGGTTCTGTAGGGCTATGCCAGCAGTTTTGCTGCACTTGCTGACAATCCCTTAGAGTTTCCTCCTGTTTTTACATGTTAACAGTCCTAACCAACAGATGAAGATGAAAGTTAAGAGACGCAATAAAACATGAATAAAACATTCTTATAAAAGTCAAATCAACATTAAAACGAAAGTTACGAATGTAACTACGGTTCTATGAATCCCGAATGACCGCCAGAGGGCGGTGCTGAAAGCACAGAATATTCCCTTCGCGCATGCGTTGTTTGAGTAATTATATCAACGATGTCACACAGGTGTGACCGGATAAGCAACCAAGAGGCTAGATAGCCTAGCGTTATCCGTTAATTCATTCCTACAGAATCTTCTCGCGTAAAGCAAGGATTCTGAGTGACAGAGAAGCTCTAGCGGTCATCCGGGATTCATAGAACCGTAGTTACATTCATAACTTTCGTTTTATTTCATCCCTCCTGACCACCAGAGGGCGGTGCTGAAAGCACGGAATGACTAGTATCAACTATGTCACAAGGAATCCTGAGCACATACCTCACTGAGGAAGCCCAGAGGATTCTTGCAGAAGAACCTGGCCCAGGGGATGAGGGGTGACCACGTTAACCCTGTAGAATCTTGTAAACGTGCTTGGGGAAGCCCATGATGCAGTAGCACATATTACTTACAGTGAGACCCCTCTCAGGGCAGCCCAGGAAGCGGAAACGCTCTTAGTAGAGTGTGCCGTCACGCCGACTGGCAGGGGATGGTGTCCTACTACGTAGGCGTAGCAGATGACGTCCACGATCCAGTGGGAGAAGCGCTGCTTGGAAAGAGGGTAGCCCAATCTAGGGCACCCGTAACACACAAACAGCTGGTCTGAATGCCGTATAGCAGCAGTAGCTGCAACGTACTCCTCCAGTGCCCTCACTGGGCACAGCAATCCAGACCCCTCTCCAGGCGTAGCTTGAAAACATGCCAGCCTTAACGGTTGGTTACGGTGAGAGTGGGATAAGACCTTTGGTACAAAGGCAATGTTTGGCCACAAGGTAACACCAGAGCCCTCAGGACCCCACCTGAGACATGAGGGGCTGACTGAAAAAGCGTGCAACTCACCAACCCTCTTTGCTGAGGCAATAGCCTGCAGAAAGGCTGTCTTGCATGACAGCCACTTCAGGTCTACTTGCGTCAAGGGCTCGAACGGAGGGTGGCATAGAGCTTCGAGAACCAAGGGCAGGTCCCAACTTGGCGCTCGAGTAACCTTCGGCGAGTGCTACCTACGGTCACCACATAGAAAAAGAGAGACCAGATTATGACTGCCCACCGTACGGTCATTGATGCCGGCGTGATTAGCCGATATCGTTGCTACATAGACCTTAAGCGTCGAAGGAGAGCGACCCTTACCATGGAAAGACTGGAGAAACTCCAGAATGGTTGGTACTGCACAGGAAACTGGATCCTCATTGTGATCAGCACACCATTGTGAAAACAGACGCCACTTGTTTTCGTATTGCAAACGAGTAGAAGGTGCCCTGGCACCCAAGATGGTACATCCGACAAGGCTCAAAACTCCAGTCAGCTGCTATCCTGGCCCTGCAGCGGCCACACCCACAGCTGAAGACGTTGAGGATTGGGGTGCCATAGCAACCCCCCCAGCTGAGACAGCAAGTCCCTCCTGGTCGGAAGACGCCACAGAACGTCCTGACATAACCTCCGCAGTAGCGGGAACCGTGGTCGTGCTGGCCAATATGGGACCACAAATAGCAGTCTGTGGCCCTCTGCTAGGACTCTGTGAAGGGTTGGCCAAATCAGAAGGGTGGAAAGGCATAAAGAAGGACACTTGGCCAAGGGTGAGCCAGCACATCCCGGCCCAGTGCACTAGATGCCCCCGTATGGGAGTACCATAGGGGACACTGGGTTGACTCCTCTGTTGCAAACAGGTCCATCTCCGCTTGACCAAAACTGTCCCAAATCATCCGCACTACGTCGCTATGAAGGGACCACTCTCTCGGAACAGACCTTTGGCGGGAGAGAAAATCTACAACCTGATTGTGTCGCCCTGGTAGGTATGTTACCCGTAGGGTGGACAGACGAGTGTAGGCCCATTCTGAGAGCACCTTGGACATACTGAGAAGCTGTGCTGACCTGGTGCCCCCTTGATGGTTGATGTGGTAGACAACAGAGATGTTGTCTGACCGAACAAGGACATGCCTCCCTTCCAGGTAGGGCAGTAAGTTCTTGAGCGCCAAGTGCAATGCACGTAGCTCCAGCACATTTATATGCCTGGAGCGGTCCCTTCGGCCCCAACAGCCCTGAACCGCTCTGTGTTGCCACACAGCACCCCATCCTGTGGAGCTGGCATCTGTCGTGACCACTTCCCTGCGGTACACGACCACCTGCATGGGGACACCCCTGGATAAATAAGCTTTGTCCCTCCATGGAGTCAAGGCACAAAGTCATGGCCACGTCACCACAAGTTTGTGATGCCTGTGCAGCCTGGCGTCTAGGCGAAAGCTGTTGAGCCACCTCTGCAAGGGACGAAGAGACAGTAGGCCTAAAGGTACCACCCGAGTGACTGAGGTTAGTTTGCCCAGCAGCCGTAAGAAGGCAAAGTAGGGGAGCTGCCTGCCCAGCTGGAACTGATTGACCAACTGGAGTATGTCGCCCACCCTTCGAACGGATGGGCGAGCAGTCATGGAGGGTGAATCCAGAACCACTCCGAGAAAGGTGACGGTCTGTGAAGGCAACAGCCAGCTTTTCTCTATATTGACCTTGAGGCCCAACTAGGACACGTGAGCAAGAAGGCAATTTGTGTTGCGAATGGCACAGGCCCGAGATGAGGCGCAGAGAAGCCAATCGTCTAGGTACGGCAGAACCTTCACGCCGTAGGCCTGCAGGGGAGAGAGGGCTACCCTCATACACCGAATGAACACCCTCGGGGAAATAGAGAGCCCAAATGGGAGTACCCAGAACTGCCAGTGGCAACCTCGAAATGCAAACCTGAGAAAGCAGCGATGTTCTGCCGCAATAGGCACATGAAAATAAGCATCCGTAGACGTGAACCATTCTCCCTCTGTGACCGTTTGAAGGACCTCTACTGTCGTGAGCATGTGGAAGGGCATTACCTTTAAATATTAATTGAGTCCCCTCAGATCCAAAATGGGATGAAAGCCGCCCGTCTTCTTCTGTACAAGGAAGTAAGTTGAATAACAGCCTCTGGGTTGTCGCAGAGGGTTCACCGCCTCAATCGCGCCTTTGGCCAGGAGGATAGAAAGCTCCTGGTCTAGTGCTCGGGCTTTCACCGGGTCGGTGATTACAGTCATCTTGACCCGGTGTGAGATGTGAGGCCGTTGTCGGAACTGTAGCCAGTAACCATGGGTCAGAGTGGCAACCACCCATGCGTCCCCGACGTGAGCAGCCCAATACCTGAGCTGCTGGTGGGAGAAATATCAGACGGTCAGCCTGGTGGTATCACCGTCTCCCTCCACATCCCCTGGGGGCCGTGGGGGGGCGACCAGAGACCATGGCCTGGACCTGTCCAAACGGTTGGCGGACCGATTCACGAAAGGACCTGTGTGGTCTTTGCCGAGCCACACGAGGGCAAGGACTCTGAGGCAGCTGAAAGCCGGGAACCGCCTCGGATGCCGACGAGGTGGAGGGGGTATCTCCCTGCTAAGGGTCGAAAGTTGCTGCCTCGTCTGTCGTGCCTGGATGGTCCGTTCAAGTGCACCCAAGGCAGCCGGACTGAACATCTCCCCTGGCACCACCGGAAGATCACAGAGGGATCGACGACACGGCTCGGCCAATGTTGACTGTGCCAACCAGATCTGTCGGCGGGCTTGGACCAAAAAGGACATGACGCGCCCTAATTCCCTCGTCATCAGAGCAAACCCTTGAAGCGCTGCATCACTGATGGTGTAGTCACACCGAACAGCGTTTCGGCAGCAGGAGCGTCCAGTTTACATGTAAAGTCAATGGTGGACGCGCTTCCAGCCACGTCTTGGCGTCGGGCGTCACGTCGCGTGCGTGTTGAGCGTGCTGGGAAGCGTTTTTCCGTGCACGTGAACCGGCTTCAGCCTCCAAACCGCGCATTCAACATGCTGAAGATTTCGCGGTTCAAACTTTCAAACGCCGCTCAACTCTCCCTGATTGGTTGGTGTGTCAACCAATCAGGGAGAGTCGGGTGGAGAAGAGAGGGGGAGAAGAGAGGAGGAGAAGAGACGGGGAGAGTCCCTATGTGACGCGGAAACGAGGGTGCGCGCGCACTATGTGACGTATTGTTTGTGGGACACAGAAAAGACCCGCGAGGTCGTGTACTATGGAAGAGAAACTCATTGTAGCTGTGTGTTCGCGACAAGTCCTTCACGACCAGTCAAGTCTGCTCCACAGAGACGGAAATAAAAAGCTCCTCGCCTGGCGGAGTGCGCAGGACTCTGTGCGCAGGACTCTGTATACCGGTAAGCTCCTCCCACACACCCAGCAGCTGTTTCGCGTTCTGGCGTTCTGGTCCAAGTAGGTCTGGACACCAAGTGCGTCCACTTGCGTGCGTGAAGAACTTTTTGGAGGTTGAAAAGCTGCTTGGTGTGACTACACCATAAAGCCCATCGCTGCTGTTGCGCCACTGGTGCTCTGAAGGGACGTGGAGAGGGCAAACGAGGTGTGCCAAGGAATTGCTGAGGCGACCAACACGCGCTCCGGCATGATAGGCTCTGCAGAGCAAGTTGTCCGTGATACGACACTGAGGTCGTGGGCACTGAACATCATTACGCAGGACCGCCTCTGGTGATACAATGAGCGAGGCAACAGCAGGTTCAATCGACGGCATGCGATCCAGGCCTGCCGCAGCTGGCTCATGTATGGCCGCCAACACTCGGGCATCCTCTGAGAGGCACGCCTGGGTCCTTGGGTCACGCCAGCAGCCATGCAAGTCCTTCAAGTACTTCTCTGACGGAGGGACGAAAAAGGAAGGAGGGGCCTGTCCGTGCCTGAAGAAGGCACTTCCCAGGGCGGACCCCTCTGGCTGCGGGATGTCCAGCTACAGTTGAGCCAGGGCCAGACGCATGACGTCCTGCATAGAACTGGCACCTGACTTAGTACCCATGTTCTTAGATGAAGAAAAGGAACCAGTCACAAAGACCGACTGTTCCTCCTCATCACCTAAAAAATGAGAGTTAGAGGCAGCCAAGGATAAGACATCTTCATCCGCAGCCAGCTCAGGCATGGGTGGAGAGGAGAGTCCAGTCACTGCCACTGGCTCAGCCCCCAGTTGGCGTGCCTGCAAGAGGGACTTCATTTCGGCCAACTCAGCGGACAGCCGCTCCACTCTTGTGGAAAGACCCCGATCAGACTTGGCTTACCTCTTCCTAGGAGGGGCCACGGGGACTGTAGCCTCTGTCCGGCGCTTCGAGCGCCTGGGTAGAACCTTCTGTCCAGACGGCGGGAGGTCACTGCTGAGCTCGGGGCAGAGCTGGGCCAGTCGAGCCACTCTTACAGAACAAGACATGAAGCTGCAGTTCCTGCAGGGGTTCTCCGACAGGGCCTCCACCAGATGGTCATGTCCATCTAGCCTTCACCAATTCGCTATGGACCGCTAATGCGCTAATCCGCTTATAGCGTACCTAAACATTTTTATCAGCGTTACAGCGGAGTTACTAACTTTTATAATTCATAAGCGGATTTGTGCTATTTTTATTTAAAATGCAGTACCGCTAATAACTAATTATCTATCAGTAAAAACGAAAAAAAAAACTTATTTACAGGCTCTTATGCTGGCTCCGTAACTGAATTGTTTACTTTTCCCCCCTTGGTGAGGGAGCAGAGGAGGGTCGGAGGGTCGGAGGGGGGGAGGGAGCAGAGGGGTGAACAGACGTGGATCTATTCTACCATGTAGGCAAATGAATGGCCCGCCCCGGCCAGTCACCTACTAACATTGCTGCTGCTTGTTAATGTACATTTAACATAAAAATAATTATAGTTACGATGAAAACAATCATTAAAAAAACGCAATACAAAAACCGGTCGATTTCTGTATCCCCCCCTACTAAAAATGGACTATTCCATCTTGACATCTTCCGGGTCAGAGGTGAACTCGGATGCTAACGATTATGGCTAGCTGGTGCGCTGGGTCTTTTCATAAATCCGCAGAGAACCCCGCTGTTTCAAGCCAAATTAACGCGGCCGGAGGATTCTATTGTGTGTTCTGTGTCCACCACGCGACGGTGAGTCGTTAGTTTTATGTATTTGGGTTGCTTTTTATGTATAAATGCGGTGGCGAGACGCCCGTGTATTTGAGATTTAAAAGTGGTGTTAGGGATTAAAGATCATTCTCTTTTTTGTTAATTTCGTGGCCGAATAGAATATATGTACGTAAAGTATTAAATAAATCCTTTGATTTTTGTAATTTCATCCTCTTAGGATCATTTTAGTTACTTTTCATTAAATCTGTTGACTGCCTATAGAATTTTGGAATTGGTTTAATTTATTTTTCGGTTGCGCAACAAAAATAAATTACTATTTGTTTTTTGAAACAATATTGAATATACAGTAAATAGCGGTTTAAATTAGCTTCCCCTAATTTTCATAAGACATTTGTGCTTTTGAAATTGTGGACCTAAAAAAATTAATAAGCGCTTTAGAAGTTGTGGAACTAATTTTTTCATTAGCGTTGCCCATCACTGCCAATAGAGAACCAGGCTGGCGAAAAATGAATTGGGAGAGGGTGCGCAGACGCTAGCCTTCACCAATAAAAGCTAAGTGGGAGAGGGTGCGCGAACGCTAGCCTTCACCAACAGAAGCTCAGCCCAACTGTGTATGAGGTTGGCAAAGTGAATTGGGAGAGGGTGCGAGAAACGCTAGCCTTCACCAATTAAAAAACAAGGCCAAAACCTAGACTAGCACCGCTAGTTCAGCCCAACCGTTTATGAAGTTGGTGAAAGGGAATTGGGAGAGGGTGCGAGAAACGCTAGCCGTCACCAATAAAAAACCAGGCCAAAATCCAGAGAGCCTAGCACCGCTAGCTCAAACCAACCGTTTGTGAGGTTAGCGAAAAGTGAATAGGGAACGGGTGCGGTACGCTAGCCTTCACCAATAACAAACAAGGCCAAGAAATCAAAGGAGACTAGCACCGTTAGCTCAGAACCATTTACAAGGTTGGCGACAAGTGAATTGGGAGCGGGTGCTAACACTAGCCTTCACCAACAAAAACAAGGTCAAACTCAAAGGGACTAGCACCGCTAGCTCAACCCAACCGAATAGTTTATGGAAGGTGCGCGAACGCTCGCCTTCTTAAAGTCCATGACCCACCATGTTTTCAAATTGCATCGCCATTAATATTTAGTAGTTAATTAAATAATGAAACAGGAGCGTTTATTTATATTGTAGAGAAATAACGCTAAATGTGTTATTTCATGATTTATAGCAGATTTTAGCCGCAGCTCCGGGAAAATCTGCCCCTCTCCATATATGGGCATTGACGTCACTGAAGTTTCCGACTTGAATGCATGCGGAGTTATAACAAGCATGCATCAACGTAGCTTCATTATTGCAGCGGTGTTATATCTTATTAAAAAGTTCTAAAAAATAAATAAAAACAGAGCGCTGGTCCAGCTGTACCCAGCTGCACCAGGAAATATTTAGAGATCGCGCATCCACGTAGGACACTATTCGCTCGCTCGCGACAAATTCATTAATTTCCTCATGAAGCTGCCGGCTGGCTTTTCTCTCCCCGTGACAGGTCGGGAGTACAGAATTAAAATGTAGCCAACAGCTTTAACCGCAACGGTGTTATATCTTATTAAAAAGTTCTAAAAAATAAATAAAAACAGAGCGCTGGTCCTGAACCCACAACTGCACCAGGAAATATTTAGAGAAACAGAGCGCTGGTCCAGCTGTACCCAGCTGCACCAGGAAATATTTAGAGATCGCGCATCCACGTAGGACACTATTCGCTCGCTCGCGACAAATTCATTAATTTCCTCATGAAGTTGCCGGCTGGCTTTTCTCTCCCCGTGACAGGTCGGGAGTACAGAATTAAAATGTAGCCAACAGCTTTAACCGCAATGGTGTTATATCTTATTAAAAAATTCTAAAAAATAAATAAAAACAGAGCGCTGGTCCTGAACCCACAACTGCACCAGGAAATATTTAGAGATTGCGCATCCACGTATAGTTTAACTGCAGTTTTAACTCTTACTCTCATAAACCTCTATCGCAAACTCACTCCTGCCTTCTGACGGGATCCTTTATTTATGTCATTCCGGACTTCGGCAATCTTCGGCCGGGTTTCCGGATGTTTCCGGGACTCTGTTGTTTTTTTGTTTGTTTTTTTACACTAGCCTGGCCCAAATGCAAAAATGAAAATAGACATCATATTCTACTACAGTAATTGTCAATATGGTGAATTGTTACTGTCACGGTGGGTGTTGTCCTTTAAGGTAAACAAGGCCAGAAACACAGCTGGCTACACAACAAACTTCGGTAGAAGCGTTTATGAATAGGTTACGGAAGGTGCGTGAACGCTCGCCTTCTCAGCATAAACAAGACCAGAACACAGCTGGCTACACAATAAAGTAGTAATATTTACCCACGTGTTGTCATCACGTGGAAATTGCCTCCTAAAAGCGGACAGAGCCACAACAATGGCAACAAAACCGCAGTCAAGGCAAAATAAAGACTACTCACGTTATCACAAGGTAGGGCTGGGCGATATGGACCAAAATTCATATCTCAATATTTTTATGATATATTGCGATATATCTCAATATAATTTTCTTTACATAAAAGAATAACAAAAATATTTCTGAGTCAAAGCTTCGTCCCAGTTGTCACACAGCAACATTTATTAACAAACAGCTGTAACTCTACAAAATAAATATCTAAAAAATAAACTATTAAACTAAATATCTAAACTATACATTACTTTATTTTTTAGACATTTATTTACACATATTAAATAATAATCCTCTTCAGCTGAGGACGGCTGTGGCTGAGAGGCTAGAGCAGTCTCCTCGAATGGGAGAGCTGGGGGTTTGATTCCACCAGCAGTCACATGCTGAAGTGTTCCTGGGCAAGACACTGAACCTCCCATTACCGTAAAAACTGGTCTATAATACGCAGTATTTTTGCTCATTTGAATGTCCAGCGTATTAAACACCGAAGAGTATTATTTATGGATTTTTTCCCATATTTTTAGACTCATTTTTCGCTCTGATTCTTCGTTTTTCATTTTTGGCGAAAATGGTGCAGTACCAGTTTCGGCCGCTATACGGGCGCTGTAGGCAGCAGCCAGCAGAGGACTCAGAGAGTGAAGAGGAAGAGGGGCCACTTCCAGAAGTTTCTACTTGCTGTGTCCGAAAAAAGCCTCCTTTGGTCGGACTGATGACTGTCGCTGCCCGCTCCCTGCTGTGGATGTAGCTGTTTTTGTTTGCAAGATACCACTCATAAACCACACCGCGGATTTTTAAATCCAGCTGATTTCACATTTGGTTCAGCTCAGGAGCCCGTCTGCTATAGTGAGGTAAGAAATATATTTTTAAGCGTTTATTTAGCTAAATTTAAAGAAACAAAGCGTCCGGTTTGACCCGCCTGGCGCCTGCATAAAAGTCAGCGAACTTTTTTTTTTAATCCAGCTGATTTGAACATTTCGTTAAACTCAGGAGTACGTCTACTATTAAGTCAGCTCAGAAATATATTTTTTAAGCGTTTATTTAGCTAAATTTAAAGAAAGAAAGCGTCCGGTTTGACCCGCCTGGCGCCTGCCTAAAATTCAGCGAACTTTTTTTTTTTAAATCCAGCTGATTTGAACATTTCGTTAAGCTCAGGAGCCCGTCTGCTATGAAGTCAGCTAAGAAATATATTTTTTCTCGCAAAGAAATAATTGTTTTACCGTGTTTCCTTGTGAAGATCTTCGTACTCGCTTGCTTCTGTCGCCGCCATCTTGATTAGGGCAAATGAGGCGCTGACGCGTCGCGTGGTGATGACGCGTATTAAACACCGGGGCGTATTGTGTACGTTTTTTTCTTGTTTATTGTTAATAATTGGACAAAGCGTCTTAAACACCGGAGCGTATTTTCCTCCGGTGAATACGGTACCTCTGATGTGTGTCCCATCAGTGTATGAATGTGATAAAGTACTGATTATTCTTTGTACAGATCTAGTACAGTGTATGAATGGGTAAATGAGGACACAGATTGTGTTGTAAAGAGCTTTGAGTGTATTGATAAGATAGAAAGGTGCTTTCACGTTAGTCTGTGTGTTTGTGAACTGCAGTAAAGTGAGCCTCCACTCAGAACTGTGAACCGAGTGTTTTTACAGCCTGCTTCCTTAAAACAAACCACAGGTCCGAGCTCATTTAGCCGTGCTGAGCTTTATGAGAGGAGCAGAGGAGGTGGAGACGTTAATAAATCAGCAGTTTATCATATCGCTAAAGACATGGTCAGTCTCAGCTGTGGAAGAAGACGGCTAAAGCGTTAGCCATCTTGTTAGCCGCTAAGGACCATGTCTTTAGAGATATGATAAACTGCTGATTTATTAATGTCTCCACCTCTCTCTGCTCCTCTCATAAAGCTCTGCGGTGCACGCATGGCTATATGAGCTTGGACCCGTGGTTTGTTTAAGGAAGCAGAAGGCTGTAAAAACATGCGGTTCATGCTCCACGCCGCTGTTTAAATGGTGAAAAAGATTTGTAGTTCCGACCTTTCGTCGGGACTATTTTCAGCATTGTCTACAAAAATACATTTTCTGCCCTCATCTGACAATTTAAATCCAAACTAGCTCAGAAAGAACATTGTTTTTTCCCCTCAGCAGCTAGCGGCTCTTCATATCTGCCGTGTTTACTTGTTGTGCTGAAAGTCTCCGTCCTCCTTCAGGCAGGAAGGAGGGGGGCCACTGAGGGGCTGGGTTTGTGTTCAGTGAAGGAGAGGGAAGGAGGTGAGTGGGAGAAAGAAGACAGCAGGAGGATTTTCAAGTATAAAACTTATACCGTTTATATCGAGATAGTCTCAACTTATATCGCGGAAAAAAATTATCTCGATATTTTAAAAATATCGGTATATCGCCCAGCCCTATCACACGGTAGCCTCCACCGAGGCGGACTGAGCCGCTACGAGCAGCGGAGCCGCGAATAAGTAAAATTTACTCACCAGTGTTGAACCACATCAGCAACACTGTGGTTTGGGAGAGGGGCGAAGCCACCGTAGCCCAATGAAAATACCTTAATATAGGTTAAACCGTTGTGGCCCACGGAGGGTGAACACACTGCTCCGGCCAACAGGCAGTTGAGCCAACAGGCAGTTGGGCCTCCAGCGATGGCGAGAAAGAAAATCCAAAGGCCTGTAGCCTTGGATCGAACGCGCGTGAGAAGAAAAAAGGACTGAATTAACAGATAACGCTAGGCTATCTAGCCTCTTGATTGCTTATCCGGTCACACCTGTGTGACATTGTTGATATAATTACTCGAACAGCGCATGCGCGAAGGGAATATTCCGTGCTTTCAGCACCGCCCTCTGGCAGTCAGGAGGGATGAAATGGAACCACGGAGCTTCCGATAAAAATACTTAGTACTTTACTTTTAAGTTTACTTTAGCACTGTACATTTTAATCCTCATTTTAAAATTCATGTTAGGGTTTAGTTCAACATCTGATGCAGTTGTGTACTGGGAGGAAGATGAAAACCTGAACCTTACAGCTGTTGTCTCCCATCATCCAACAGCAGGAGACTTTTATCAGTCCAGCTCTAGAACCAAAGTTAAGATTATCCTGATGCATGCTCAATAACCCAGGCAGAAAAATCCATCCATACTACACAAGATAGCAAAGTTAAGATTCTGTCCAACAACAGCTCAGAGCACAAGTGTCTGACCAGTCACCACACCCAGGTACGATTTGATGACAGTGGACCGGAGCAACAAACAAATCACTTCCAAATCAACACAAAACCAACAAGAGCCACTTAAGGCTGAAATATACCTGAGCGTACACTGTATACGCCTCTGTACGGCGTACGTACGCTGAGGCAAAAGCGTAGCCCCGCGCAGCCCCTCAGGGCACGAACGCGCAAAGCTTTTTTTTTACGACCGCGCACGCTTGCGCGGTGTCTGACCATAAACTTCCCCGGCGCCGGACTGTTTTGTATGTTACACAAATGAATTAAATTCCTCTTCTTTATCGCTGATCGGGCCTTTTTTTTTGTTTTTTTGCCTAAAGTCAAGTAATCGCTTCTTCCTCCGTTCACTCATGACTGAAATGAATGAATTCAGGTCCTACCTGGGTGCGCGAGGCTTTATATTCCCTGGTGGGCTGCAGGAAAAGCGCTCCCTGTTATTATTTTTATTTCTGAGAGAACTTTTTATAACATATAAAGTAGAATGCTGGTGAAGATTCTCAGTCGTCCAGGACATGATAAATCAAAAAGGCGTTCAATACAAGATCAACTGGACTTTATTTGTAACAGAATTCATGGAATTCATGGAATGAATTCAATTCATGGAATTGAGAAAGCCTCCCGGATGGGAGTCGAAACGTTTTCTGTTACAAATAAAGTCCAGCTGATCTTGTATTGAACGCCTTTTTGATATAAAGTAGAAACACCGCAGCAGAACACCGCAGAAGAACACCGCAACCGGCTGCTCATAGAGTGAGCTGACGAGCTGTCAATCATTTCAGGAGGCGTGTCAGCAAGTGACCAATCAGCGACCTCAGTTTGTCCCCCTCTGCTCGCAGTTGCTCGGGGCTGCTCACATGACAACCAGGATTTGGAGCGAAAACGCGAGCATTTGAAAAGCGTAGCTTCTGAAGCTATATCAGCGAAACGCATGCGCACAAAATGCGCGCGTAGAGTGGCGTAGTAGAGGACGCTCAGGTATATTTTAGCCATCGATGAGATTCCACTTGGCTCTCGTCTTACTGGTTCTTCTCAGGTGGAGGGGATTTGCCACTGTGACTTGTTTTCCCACTCTATAGGCAGGATCATCAATGCAAAACGAGCAGTATTGTAACAGGTCATTGTGTTTGAGCCACTCTGCCCGTTGTGGTCCTTAATCGCCCTATAATCAGACTTTAATTTCTTTAGCTTATCCTGGCACTACTTAAAGGTCCGGGCGTAGCCATGTTGCTCCATCATCTACGATATCTCTCTGTAAATGTGTTCATTTCTTGTGGCACCATCCAGCTCCTGCTGAATCCTAACATTGACCAATAAAGTTAGGAAGGTCTGTACTTCGTCACTGGTCGTATTGGATGTAGCTCCGCTGGCCAATCAACGGTTGCTGTCTGCTTACGTTAACATCGTCACCTCGGAGCAGTCTGCATGAACACGGTGACCCCATGAACCAGGCTGAGTGGGGGTGGGTACTGGCAGTGGGCGGGCTCTTAATAATAGTTCTCTTGTGGTGTGAAGTGGAACCGACGAGAGTTGAGACGGTGGCGAAGCGCAATAGATCTGTTCTCTTATACTTTGAACATATGAACCATGTTCTGACCGCCACAGTGACAGAACATACAATCAGGGTGAGAAATCTATACAGGCAGCTGTGAGCTGAACATAACGAGCAGCTTTAATAACCACTGACTGAAACTTTAACGCAGGCTGTTGGATTCAGAGGCACAAGAACCAGAAGAAATTAGCACAACTGATTCATAAAACTGTATTTCAAATGGGCTAACATTTCCATTTTTATCTAAACTACTAAATTTATATTGGTTTTAAAAATGTATCTGAAGGAGCATGCTCACTTGTTTCCCTCCTCTGAAAGTACCTGTCTTAGGCTTTGTACATATGTAGCCGGATATCAGTAAAACCGAATAGTTTATCATGCGGTTTGGCCTTTCATCTACACGTGAACTCCAGTTGATGTAACTATAAACGAATAATAACAAAAACTCTGACCAAAGTGGAGATTTGAGAATTCTCCTCTTTCGGGCTTGCGTGTGGACTTTCGGAACCGGAGATTTGCGCATTATATGTGCGCAACAGCTGGTGCAGCGCGGCGCTGACGTCACATAATGCTCTAAAAAAAGCGCTAAAATGTCAGCATACCTGCTCTGACATGATTCCCAGTCTACATTTTCCTGCGTTTTATTAACTTTGTACTCCAACACGGTATTTAATAGTAGTTCACTGTCCACACAAACGAACCTCCAGGCACCATGATTCAATAATAACAGGAAGTTGTGGTTGCTAAGCGTTGTGATTGGCTGATATACATGTTTCACATTTGCACTACACTGCCACCTATGGGTTGGGCATATTCTTTACAACGCTCTGTGGTGAAAATCACCGGGTACATGTAGACGATAATTTTCTATACCCGAACATGTATGATGGTGTAGTGGTTAGGGCGTTTGACTTGGGACCCGAAGGACGCGGGTTCGCGTCCCGGCCACTACACATCTTGGGGTGTCTATGAGTGCACACCTATTTCTCCAGCTCCCCGAGCGCCTTCTATGGCTGCTCACTGCACCACCTGGTAGGTGGTTGGGTTAAATGCAGAGACGAATTTCGTCTGTGTATGGGAAATATACGCAGATGACAAGATTAGACAATTATTATTATTATTATGTACGGCGATATTTTTTTGCGCAGATATTCGTTTTTTCAAACACCAGGCTACGTGTGTACAAGGCCTTACCTTCACCACCTTACCTTCGTGTTGATTCACTCCACATTCCTTCTGTTTCTCCAGACTCTTCAAAGGACCTCACTCCATACTCCCTCGGCTCCACAGCTCCTCCTCTTGCTCTTCCTCCCCCTCCACCTCCTAAAAACGCTGCCTGCATGTTGACCCTGGCCCTCGTTGAATCAGCCCAGCAGGTCTCCATTCAGTCTCAAACCCCCACCCTGGGGTCTCTTATGCAGCTGCAGGAGACTTCTAACATTCAAGACCAGCTCCTAAAATTCCAGACTTTATCTGAGGAGGGAGCAGCACCTCCAAACAGCACTTCCACATCTATGACCGCAGCCTCGTCCTGTCTAAGCCCCTCCAGTCCCACAGCTAAACTGCAGCCAGCAGAAGGAACCAGCCCAGTTATCAAAGCATCATACATTTCCTTCACAACTCCATCTGGAACTCAGCTGGACACAGACGTCACCCCACCAAAAACTCCACCATACAAGTATGCCAGACTTCCCTGCTCGACCAGCTCGACTTCTCCAAACAGGACCAGTCCAGAGAGGCAGCAGCCGGTGACAACAGAGACCCCCGTTCAGAGCTGCTCATCCAGTGCTGCTCCAGCACCTACTCCCAGTCACTTGTTAACACCAACTTTTCTTCAGGTAAATATTGTCCCAGTCACATTAGATCTTGGCTCAATGTATATATTAATACTAGCAGTGTAATGGTACGCCTAAGTCAAGGTTCAGTGCGTACCTCAATATAAATAAGGTGCATGGTTCAGGATGTACCTCAGCATTAGGGACGCCGCAGATGAATACAACTGCTATGCAAGCAGCTGTGCTACACCAGGGGTGTCAATACGTCGATCTTGATCTACCGGTCCATCTCAAAGGTATTATGGGTAGATGGCATGGCATTAAAAACTAGACGTCAGCCTAGCATCCATCTATGAAATTTGTCTCTTGATTGACAGACTGGGCAGCCAGTCGGAGGCCCCGTTTACACGACGTGAAACGATCGTTCATTTACAGACAACAGTCTCGTTCTCTCTGAAGTTTTCTGAATCTAGGTCTCGGTGGAGATTTTAGAGGTACCCCCCCCCCCTCTCCGCAGAGATATGAAATGCTCCAACTGCGAAGTGGCACATCACACTACAGGCGGCTGCAGTCCAAAGATTTTCTGCAATAACAGTTATAATAAATAACAACAGTTATAATAAATAACAACAGTTAATAATAAATAACAGTTATAACAAAACAAATAACAGTTATAATAAATAACAACAATTATAATAAATAACAACAGTTATAATAAATAACAACAGTTGTAACAAATACCAGTTATAATAACAGGGTATCCGCGGGGTTGTAAAAGGTAGTAAATGAAATTAACACAAATTAAGGCCATTAAAAAGTAATAAACGTCATCTGACGAGGTATTAAATTTTTTAAAACCTACACAACTATATTTTTCTCGTTCTGTCGTCTAAAAAAAGGTCTGTGAATTTATTTATCTTTTCTAATTTTATGTTCCAAGTAGGACCTTAGCTAAAACAAAGATGTCATATCGTCAGTCAGTGTGCGCGCGCACCTACAGCTGGTATCATGTCTGTAAAAAGAAACAGGAAAGAGGAGCGCGGCTTTATCCTCCGACATTTAACAAGAAATGTACCTAAACAATTGTTTGTTAGCTCGAAATTATAGCAAAGGTGTGTCTCAGTCTAACGTTTGCACTTTAATGGTTAAATCGGCTTTATAAAAAAAAAAAGTTTTGCTGCCTGTGTGCACCGTGATCGCTCAGCGGTGAGAAACAGGAAAAAGGAGCGCGGCTCGTTTCGCCGACATTTAACAAGGAAAATACCTAAACAATTATTTGTTAGCTCGAAATTATAGCAGAGGTGTGTTTCTGTCTATCATTTTCTTAATAAATGCACTTTAATGGTCAAATTAGCTGCATTTCGCCACCGTGGTGCAGCTTGCTGCTGGATGGACCTTACCAAGCTCCGCCCACAGGGCCGCGTTTCATCT
>JBBPBX010008997.1:6631-32191 GCA_038048925.1 Garcialebias charrua | reverse complement strand
GTGCACGACCACAAAACTGAACAATTATTTCTTTCACCAGCAGAGAAGGGTTGACCTGCTTTTGAAACCTGCTAGTTAACAACACGCGGTCACGATGAGAGAAAGCCACAGTTCACTGAACGTCCTGGAAGTTGGGAAGAAACAGCTCGGCTAACTCCACATGAGCTAGCTAACACAACGAGCTACTCTACTGTCGATTTCACCTAAAACTGCACAAAATCGTGACACGAAGGCTGGATTTTAACTAACACACTGAACAGCTGAGCTCATTAGCCTTCACAAAAGTCGCTGTCGGCGTGTTTAGCAGCTAAAGCAGCAACGGCTAACCAATGGAGATTACAGTTAGCATTAGCTTTGCGACCAAGGCACACTCAAACTTTTGCCAACAACATAAATCACTGATTTCAAAAGTAATCCTCATAACCATGAATGCCTGACTTACCCAGCCTTGCAGGACAATAGTCATCAGTGATCCTGTCCACAGCTGTAATAATGCTGAGCGTTCAGGAGCTGATGTTTTCCTCATCAAACAGTAGTAGCATTAGCTGTGACGCGCACGCTGTTGGAGGCATCGCGTGGATCAAACAACTTGATAACGTCCAAAAAAAAAAAAACATGAACTTGTTGGTTCCCCTGTCTATTGTCATGGCTGATATTTTGTTGGAATCTGGCAGAAATGATACACTATTCGACTCAGAAATACCCTGCAGAGTCAGTCGACGCCATGTTTTCCATTGAAACTAATGCTGAGCTTGGGAGACATGGAGACCGGCCGGAGCTTAGGGGGCGTTTCTGGGCGGAGCTTGGTAAGGTCCATTGAAGGTTCATGCAGAGAGGTGGGGAGAGTATGGCAGGCCGATTGAGTCATTAATAGCTAGTGAAGATTCTCAGTCATCCAGGACATGGTGAATTCTAAAAAGTGCAATAAAAAAACAATAAAGTATAATATAATAGTATAATAAATAAAGTCCAGTTGTTTTTGTCTTGAACTTTTTTAAATTTGTCATTATAGGCACGTTTTCCTATTACATGATCCAACAGCATGCCATACAATTATTACTACAATAGATATCATGAAGTTTTTTTTTTTTTTTTCAGTCAGAATGAATGAAACGGTCATATTTCAGTGTTATGGTTTATAAATATGGGAAAAAAAATCTATAAATATGTCACTTCGTCCTATAAGTTGCAAGGCATGTAAATTATGCAAAAAACTGCAACTTACAGGATGAAAAATACAGTAGTTATTATTTTTCTACCTCTCTTTTTGAATTATGCATGTGTTCAGTGTTGAATTATTTTAACTAAACTGTTCTGTTTTCAAGTTTACAGTTTTTGTTTGCCATTAGAGATATGTTATGTGTGGGAACAATTAAACTTTTTCTCTTGGGTTAGATTTAAATAACAAGTAGGTCAGTGCTTTTATTGAGGCAAGAAGCAAATTGATGTATCCAGTAATTGTTATAAAACTACATTTACTACCAAAGTTTAGGAAGAAAATGACAGTAATCTATCACTTTACAATTAGTTGCTCTAAACTGAAGTACAACAGGTTGCCGCTACGGTTACAGCTCGGTGCCGTGATGGTATTAAAAAATATTTTGATGGTACTGTATTAAAAAGGTATTAAAAGGTATTAAATTCAACTCTGGAATTTCTGCATATACCCTGGTCTAACATCAGCCTGTCAGGAGATAGTGACAGAGTGAAGAAATATGTTAAAAATATATTTTTTGAAAACTTATTAGACTGCACTACAGAAACTGCAGACTGCACCTTTAATCAGGTTGATTTCAGTCCTTTATGGTCTGGTTTGATGTCCCCTCGTCTTAGTTGTATAAAAGTTTTAGGTTTGTCTTGTCAGACTGATGATGGTGCAACGTGAATACAGTATTTTCTGGTGTATAGGTCGCACCTGTGTATAGGTCGCATTATCCAATAATAATAATAATAATAATGTCTTTTCCTGTCATCTGCGTATGTTTCCCATACACAGACGAAATTCGTCTCTGCATTTAACCCAACCACCTACCAGGTGGTGCAGTGAGCAGCCATAGAAAGCGCCTGGGGAGCTGGAGAATTAGATGTGCACTCATAGACACCCCAAGGTGTGTAGTGGCCGGGACGCGAACCCGCGTCCTTCGGGTCCCAAGTCAAAAGCCCTGCCACTACACCATCTTCACCAATAGATTGGAAAAATCCCTAGATAGGTCGCACTGGTGTATAGGTCGCACCTACGTTTAGCTCTGCTGCAAATGTCTGCCACAGGAGCGCACAGCAAGGCTTTTAAGAAGATTAACACTTAAAAACAATTATTTGTTTGATAAAAATTATAGCAAATATATGTCTGAGCTGAACTTTTCCTTAATAAATGAACGTAATTGTGAAATGAGCTGGATTTAAAAATTTGTTTCACCAAAAGTGATAACAAGCCATATATAGGTCGCACCTGAGTATAGGTCGCAGGCCTTGAAAAAACCATAAAAAAGGTGCGACCTATACACCGGAAAATACGATAATTAGTTTGAATTTGTTGTGTGCGCTTGTTTGCTCTTGCTGGATAAAATGGAGCGGACACATGAGGTTACCATTAGAACAATCTCAGCTTTTCCCATCTTCTCTCACTCATGCAACAAGTGATTACGCTGTTGTTCAGCGGTTGGAGCGGTGTGTGGCTCGGGGGTTAACAGCCAGCCATCATATTGTTACTAGAACTCCTTTTGATCTCCGTCTGACAGCAACATGTCGACTTGTTTCCATTTGAACCCAACCCTCTGAGACAGGACTTGCACCAGCAGATTTCTCACATTTCATGAAGTAGTCAAAGCCAACCTTTAGATGTCAATCATTTTCACAGCTGGCCTCAGTCGACGTGAGCACCTCACATGTCGAACACATTGCAGTGAACACGAGTGGGAGCGATGAGACTGTTACATATAAACACTTCTCCTGACTTATGCTCCGCACTTTGAGCGTCCTTCATGAAACTTCTCTTTCTCACTCGGTCAGTTGACACCTCAGTCTTTTGTCCTTTCAGATCTGGTTGAGAACTTCGACGAAGCGTCCAAGGACGAGGCCAACTAGAGGAAACCGATGTCAGAACACGACAGGACCACGTGGGGCACAAAATGTTAGAAAATATATTTGAAGGAGTGGAAAGTTAAAATTAAAAATCTAAGAAGACGACTCAACTTTTCCTGTAATATGTGCAGCACCTGAGTAAATTACTTGCATACTCCAAAATGATTTTTAGTGATTTAGTTGAAGTGGGTCTGAAAAGGGGGTTGCTGCAGTGTGTTGGTGCATTTGAAGTCATTCCACCTGTTTGCCACCAGGTGTGCAGATGCTTGTTGTGCTTTTTGTGCCGTTAGTAAGAGATTGTGTAAAGTGTGGTGTTCAGTGCTCCTGCTGTACATCTTCCGTTACTGAACCTGAAATCTGTGGCCTCTAGAACCTCCTGTATCTGGAATAAACCTTTGCTACTGTCTACAAACGGTCTTTGAGCTGAAGTTTGTGGTCAATGAGGTCTGTGAAGACCCTACAGTCGTGTCAGGATTCTCTTCCAGACTGGCCCCTCCACAACCTGACCCCAGTGGAAAATTGAGCATTTAGGAAAGAAAAAAATCAAGAGCCGCAATTCTGTTTCTTTTGATGTATTGGTTTATGTAAACTGTTTGTTTGCACTCAGTTTATCAAACAAAATGAGAGAAGCCACTTGTTGCACACACCACAGGAACAGTTTGTGTTGGCCAGGACTTCTCACGTCACGAGGTATTCGTGTGAGCTCCTGAAGACTTCATAGTGAGGATATTAATATTTCTATAGACCACGCCCACTTCCAAGATCAAACTAATCACAATAATTGACCACACAAGAAAACAAATAATGTGAGAACAATGTTCTTTTCTCACTGCTGTGAGAACAATTTTCTCTGTTCTTGTGGAGTAGGGAACAGCCTTAATGTGCACAGTGATTGATACAAAAATCAAAATACCCTGTTCCTTTAACTTCAGTGTGCGGTCTTAAATTCACAACACATCTAAACACTGTACAACTAACACTAAATTCAAATAAATAAATGCAGTCAACACTTCATATAACAGATGTAAAGCATCAGATGTACTTGAAAATAAAGGTTTTAAAACGAACTCATGTTAAATCGAGTAGGTAAAACTAAAATGGTAAATGGAGCTTACTTATATAGCGCTTTCCAGCCCCCTTTGAGGGGCCCCAAAGCGCTTCACAGTACCAACCATCCACCCATTCATACACCAGTAGCGGTAGACTGCCATGCAAGGCACTGCCTGTCTTACCGGGAGCAACTCGGGGTTAAGTGTCTTGCCCAGGGACACAACGAGGTATGCCGTGACCAGGGATCGAACCCGAGACCTTCTGGTCCTGAGCCGGCTGCCCTGCCTCTACACCATCTCGGCCCCTAGTTAACTAGTTAAATTAAAGTGTAAAACTAAAGTTAAAAACAATCCAGTGCACTTTTTGCAGTGAAAGTTAACTTCTCATCAGTGATGAGATTTTGCAGTCTGAACAGTAAAGTGCAGAGTTTGACTGAAAATTCACACAGAACAAACTGTGTGCGTCCAAAACAAAAATATTTTATAAAAATGCAGCTGACCCCTGCGACCCAAAAAGGAAGAAGTGGGTAAAGATGATGGATGAAAAATGAGCTGCAAGTCTTCCTGCAGGCTAAAAGACTTGTTCAGCACCCAGAAACGTTCTTCAGTTCACTCTCTGACTCCCATCAGCAGCTTCAGTAAGTGTGCCTCCATCACCTGTTGAACTGAACACACACACACACGAGGCTGTGAGCAGAGCTGTAGACGAGCAGCACATGAAATGACAGTTTGCCCTCCTTCACTTTTAGGGTGAACTAAAATGATCCGGTCTTTACCAGCTTCTAAAACTGAATCTGAAATAACTAAAACAGATTCCACCATGTCATCCTTTGTTAAACAAAAATACAGTAAAGTATTTAAAAAGCTGACTCCACCCATGTTGCTTCCACAGGGTTTAAGGTCCACTGACATCATCTTTGAACTTTGCATAAAATGATAGAAGATGTATACAGTATCTTGTATCATTCAACTGTTAGTTTTTGCAAACAAAATGATAAATTAATGAAATTTCCTTTCAAAGTGTGTTTAAAATTAAAAACCGTGTTTCTTCAAGGAAAATTCGACTGCACGCAAATGCAACATTGTGACGTTGCAAGGAGAACGTCTTTAGAACGCCCCTTTTAAATATTCATGGCGGACAATAAATAAAATGACGAAATTATCAATCTAAGTGAAGATTTGAGCAACTTGTCTTCAGTTTGGGAAGCAGGAAGTTAGATGAGCAGAAACAGCAGGTTCTAATTTAGGTCTGCACCTGTATTTTTTTTAGTCTTACCTTTTCAGGAAGGAGGGAGCTCCGAGGGGGGGCAGCTTTATTTATTCCATTCTTGACGAAGGTCTTACATCTTTTGGGAAAGTGAAAAGGCTCACTTGTTCACTGATGATATTAGAACACACAAATGCGACATAACGTACCGGCATTTTTCAAGTTGTACAAAAAAAAAGGCGATCTGGCAGAGAATACGATATGAGTTATCCTAGCAGACGCAGACTGAAAGTCCTTCCTACGTCACAGATGTTGCATTCACGCGTAGTCGGATTTTCCATGAAGAAACACGGTTTTTAATTTTAAACTCAGTTTGAAAGGAAATTTCAATAATCATTTTGTTTGCAAAAACGAACATAGTTGAACGATACAAGATATATATCTTGAATCATTTTATGCAAAGTTCAAAGATGATGTCAGTGGACCTTTAAGGTTCAGTGTGAGCCAGGACCTGCCGATCAAAATGTGGGTGGAAAAGGAAACGCCCACACCTGCCTCCACCCTCCCACTCTGGGCCCCTGAGCACAGCCCTTAACCCCCACCATCTGCTCATGTATTGATTAATTGCTCACCATCAGTGTGATCACCTCTGTAAAAGCAGGAGTTTTGTCAGTTTGCTGCTCTGGAGCATATTAATGTGTGTCAACACAATGTCAAGATGGAAAGACATCAGCAATGATCTTGGAGAAGCAACTATTGCAGTCCGCCAATCTGAGAAGTTAAAGGTCATTTCCAAACTATTGGGGAGTCCGTCCTACAGAGATTCACAAAAACATTTAGGACGGCTGCCAATCTTCCTAGGAGTGGATGTCCAGCAAATTCACCCCAAGGTCAGACCTAGCCTGGTTAAAACCAGACCCTGTCTTCACTTCGCTTCAGACTAGGGTCTGGGACCTCTCCATTTTAAAACGATTCTTGCTGGAGGCGTTGCCTCTGCTGAGGAACAAAACCATTGGATATTTTGAACAAGGAAAGCATTCTGCTCCCTCCCCTCAGAGCCACCCCCCGTGCTCTGGTGAACTTGACAACTGCTCCGCCTCCAGCTTTTCTCTGGCTGCCGCGCTGGAAATCCTGTGTTTATATGTTAATAAAACGTTTTAATAAAATACAATAAAACCATGGATCGCTGGTCCAGCTCACCAGAAGACCAGAAAATCTGATGGGACTCGAGCAGCAACGCAAAACCCGAGTTTAATTCTCGTGACAACCTCAGCCATTTCCTCCTTGTTCATTTCAGCGGAGGGAGAGAAGGAGGAGGGAGCGAGCGATCACTTGACTTTTGGCCCAAAAAACAAAAGAAAACTCCAGATAAGGGATTAAGAAGGGGAAATTAATAAATTTGTGTCACATATAAAACAGTTCTGCATCGCTTTGCATCGCTTTGAATGAGAACATGCCGGTGCTCGCTGACTGCGCGCTGGCAGAGCCCTTTTATAGGGCTCTGCGCGCTGGGACAGGTGGGGGCGTGGGTTAGGGTCCAAAACTCCGTCCCTTCTGTTCTCTGATTGGTCCGAACAAAAATCTACCGGAGAAATGGTTGTTAATGAGAGAAGTCCCAGACTGTGCATGAAGGGAAATGAGAATTGAGCGGAGCTGTGCAGGAAGGCGAGGGCCAGGCTAGGTCAGACCATGTAATGCTCAGAATTTGGGAGTGGTGGCGCAGTGGTTGGAGACGGTGAGCCGTGATCGGAAGATCGCCGGTTCAAGCCCCGGTACAGACAACATCAAAATGTGGGTGGAAAAGGTGAAACGCCCACACCTGCCTCCACCCTCCCACTCTGGGCCCCTGAGCAAGGCCCTTAACCCCCACCATCTGCTCCCTAAACAGGTCTCTCTTGAAAATGAGTTCTCGTGGCTCAATGAGACTACCTGGATAAATAAAGGGTAAGCTGCAGGGGAAATCCTCTAAAAGAATGTGGCAGAACAGCCAAGGTCTTTAAAGTTTTATTTTATTATGTAACAATGTCCTTTGGACAAATGACAGTGAAGTAGAGAGGCTTACCCATAATGCACAGCACCTTGTTGAAAACCAAACGGCCTACTGGCACAAAGGCTTTATACAAACTAAAGCATGGTGGTGGAGGGCTGATGGTTTGGGCACCATGCAGTCACTGAGTCAACCATGAACTCGTGTAGACCAAAGGATTCCAGAGTCAGATGCGAGTCCATCTGTCTGACAGCAGGTTTGGACCAGACTGGTCCTGCTGTTTGGACCAGACTGGGTCCTGCCGTTTGGACCAGACTGAGTCCTGCTGTTTGGACCAGACTGGGTTCCTGCTGTTTGGACCAGACTGGTCCTGCTGCAGCAGAACAATGATCCAAACAGCAGCTGAAGCACAGAACAGCTGAGAAGAATCAAGGTGCTGCTCTGACCCAGTCAAAGTTCAGAACATCAAACTGAAATGTTGTGGTGGACTTATTTTACACAAACAGCTTTTCCATCGTGGCCATGTTTAATAAATGATGACACAGTGGAAACTGTGTGTGTGTTCACCTGTGGCTAGACTGGAACCACATCAGAACCTGGAGAAGACCAAAATCATTTTGTGTCCTGATGCAGACATTAATTATGAAAAGTTTCTGTAATTCACAAACTCATGACAGTCCTAACCAACGGGACCTTTCTTTATGACTTCATGCACGTGTAGTGAACCAGACGGTGGTCTCTGATACACCTTCGTCTCTTTGATATGTCCCAGTGACACCTTTTCACTGATACTTTCAGTAAAAAGACATTAACACTATTTTATTACATTTATTTGAATCAACGCATATTATTTCAGAAGAGACTTCCTTTTAATGTGTGTTAATTCAGAATTAATTCTGAGAATAACTTGTCATTGTTTGATCGTGTTTTATGCTATTTCAAAATGTTGATCACTTCATATGATGAATCAAACGTTGAAAGTGAATTAATGTCAGACTGAACTCCTCAGTTTGTTAGAAGTTAAAGTACAGTTTTAATCAGTTGTTTTATGAAGCTGGCTCCAGTCTAATCTGTTCTCTCTCTTCATTCTAAACAACTTCTTAAAAACAATCCTCTCCTATCCGAGTGACCTTCATTCTAACTCCCTTCCACTGGTTCATTTAAACCAATCGGGGAAGAACAAGCCACTGATCTCGGATCCTTGCTTAAAAAGTTCTAAGCTTTTGCTGGAACGTTGAGTTGTGAGGAAGTTGACATGAAATGGCTTCCTCCTGTAAACTGGGAAACTTTGACCAAGAGCTAAAGGCCTAGTTTCAACAGCCGAGTTAACAGCAAGACTGCCGTTAACTCACTTGAGCTTCTAAGCTCCGACTATAATGAGTGTTCACATCCAAGAACGCTTTTACTCTGAAAAACCAACCAGGACGTGCCGCTTTTCTGCCATTCAGAACGGACTCAGGAGACGCTGAAAGGTAACCTTAAGGCTGGTCTGCCTCTCTCACTCGGACATCAAGGAGATTCCGTTCTTGACTGACTGTCTGGCCAGGTAAAGAGTCGTCAATGTTCCCAGCGTACCTGTGTTTAGCCGAAGAGTCGCATGGAAAGTGTCAGGCTGGTTGAACTTCATTCCTTCCCTAAGTCATAATGACTTCCCTCCACATTTTCTTCCATCCTCCTCTTAAACTTTTATCTTTCTAAGCCAGAACTAAGTTAAGAGCCTGCAGTATAAGTTATTAAAACCAATAACTTTATTCTGTTGTTCCTATGAAGTTACGGACGCATATTTCATCTGTGCTGAAGTTAATTATAGGAAACTGATCGATCATGTAAATATGTTGTGATGTAATTTATAATTATGTTAAATAAATGGTCCAGTCCTGCTGTACCAACATACGTTTAACGTTTCCTGTGAATTACATCTGGTCTAGTCACAGAATTATTGATATTGATCTAAAAAGAGAGAACTCGTTTAATTGATGGTAAGTTTGTGTCAGATAAAATCTACCGTACTCAAATCTTTCATCTGGAATATTTGTACAGTCAGCAAAACTGACTAGTATTATATCCCTACACACGTTTAGTTACTCAACCAGTAGTGACGTGTTTTATTTTCAGATACCATTCCGGTGGCCCATGGCCACGGCCATGTCCATCGCGTTGAATCCAGAATCAGACTCTACAGTCGGATCAGCGCCGCTCTCTGAAACAAAATGAATCGATTACTGTATAATAGACAAAACATAAAAGTGGTTGTTTACTTTTCAATAAATAATCTGTTTACTTAAATATTTTGGTTTCACCTAATAAAATCTCCACACAGCGCACGTGGTTCCCATGGACAGCGTACAGCAATGGAGCTCCTCCGTTCTGAAGCACACCAAAGAAACATCTCGTTGGTCTTCACATCAGTGCACACATGCATGTTCAACTCCACCACTGATTTTAATTATTGCCCACTTTGCTAAACGGGGCTCAGTAAAGTATGTTAAATCTCACCCAGTCATATTCGTTGACGTCCACTCCGCAGTCAATCAGCATCTTCACAATATCAGTGTAACCCTTACTGCAGGCCAGAGACAGAGCACTTTCCCTCCCTTTGGCCAGCAGGTTGGGGTCGGCCCCCTACGCCCACAGTTGATAAAATATTAAGTAAATTAATGTTTTCTCTCTGAAAATGAACAAAACAAGGGGACAGATCATTTCTGACCGTACATTCTGTAGAAGAAACTCAACAACAGCAATTTGTCCGTGTGCCGCGGCCCACATCAGAGGGGTGAAACCTTCCTCGTCTTGGAGGTTGATGATGGTTTCTGTGGACATGAATATAAACACATGTAGTTACAATAATGACAGATGTAGTTATACAGACTGCAGGCACAAGAGACCTCTCATGTGCCTCTGTGCCACTAACTGAGGTAGTAACAGGGCCAGGTCAGCTGAAGTGTGAAGAAACAAAACAAGTACATTTATGAGCAGAACTGCAGCTGATGACAGCTACAACTGCTCTTGTGGGGTTAAACAACAGATTTATTACCAAAGGAACACTGATGGCGAAACAGCAACTTTGTAGTTAGTTTAAAAACTAGTTAACCACAAACAGTACAGCTACACTGAGTTAATTCATGTAAGTGAGGACAGAAAGTCAAACACATCATGAGCCGCTTCAGTCCAGCAGTTTTGCTCCACGTCTCTCGATTCCCCTCAAAGCACACTGGGGCAATAATGATCAAAGTAAATTATTTTATTCATACAAAAAAACCACCTGTTCATATCACTTATATTGCAGGTTACAGGGAGTCCTCGACTTACGACAACCCGGACTTACGAACGCGTTCCGAACGCTAGTACGTGCTGTGTTTATAGATGAATGTGTGGTGTAATGTGGTTAATGTGTTAGCTAACTGTTTGTAAATAAAGTGGAGTACAGGCCGCCACTGGTTCCTACCCTCATCTATGGTCATGAGCTTTGGGTAGTGACTGAAAGAATGAGATTGCGAATACAGGCGGTTGAAATGAGATTCTTCTGCAGGGTAGCTGGACTCTCCCTTAGAGATATGGTGAGAAGTTCAGTTATCCTGAAGAGACTCAGAGTAGAACCGCTGCTTCTCCACATCAAGAGGAGCCAGTTGAGGTGTTTCGGGAATCTGGTAAGGATGCTGTTTGGGCGCCTCCCTAGAGAGGTGCTTCAGGCATATCTGACTGGGAGGAGACCCCGGGGAAGACCCAGGACACGCTGGAGAGACTACTGGTATGTGTCTGTTGTCCTGGGAACATCTTGGAATCCTCCCAGAAGAGCTGGCTGTGTAAAGATGTCTGGACCTCCCTGCTCAAGCTGCTGCCCCTGAGACCTGAGTCCAGAACAAGAGGAAGATGATGGATGGATGGATGGAGTTTAGTGCAGCTCCTCAGACTGACAAAGTCTTTTGGACAAAAGACGAAAAGTTTTTTTTTTTAATTGTATCCGTCCAGATGACGTGACTTAACTTTGTTAGATTTTTCTACCTGCCTATTGAGCAGCATCAGGATATACAGTAATTTAAAGGGTTTCTGCAACTTCCCAACTGTTTTGTGCATCACTGTTAGAAATACATGTTTGAGTTCAGTGAGTGGAAAGAAGCTGGAGAAGTTTGCATGTGGAATTGAAGCAATGTCCAAACATAAAGCACCTCAAAAAGAAATATAAAGAAATGGTAACCACAAGTCAGAAAAACAAAGATGATGATTGAATTTCAATGAATATTTCATTCGGTTGATATTTTGGTTGCAATTTGATTTCTGAGAAACAACAACCCTTAACTGATCCAAACACCACAAGAAAAGCTCTGACTAAACAAAATATGTTGTAGTTCTGAGTTGTTGGCATGAGGGGAAAAAACAACTTTAAGATGGGAAGAATTGAAAAGGGAAAGCTTTTCTTAGAAAATTGTATATAAATGTTGCAATTTTTTTGTCTAGACTTAAACACGTCTGTGAATATTGATCCAGTTCAGAGTGTACGGCACCTTGTTCTATCCTGCTGACCAGAAACACCATTTCTCCTTGAGCTGCCAGCTGATGAATGGACAGAGCTGAAATAAAAATTATTCATGTCACATGTTTGATTTTAAAAGATGAGTTGAACCAACATGAGTACTCACAATGAACCAGAAGAGGCGTGGAGGACACCTCGTTTCCACGGTGTTTGTTGGTGAGGGTGGTGGACTGTTTGATGGGGGAGAAGTGTTTTGTGGTGGATGGGGTGTAAACATGGCGCACCTGGACACCCGGTGAAGGCGAAGTCTGAATGTTGCACTCAGCTGAAAGAAAGAAATCATTTATGACCAAGCTTCATGTTTGTACTCATGAGACACGTGGCCCTCACCCCGATAGTCGCTAAATGTTTTGAGAAACTGGTCATGTCCCACATCAAGACAGCCGTCAACATCAACGAGGACCCTCATCAATATGCATACCGTGAGAACCGATCAACAGAGGACGCCATCTCCTCCGTGGTCCACACTGCTCTCACCCACCTGGATCAGAAGGACTCATACGTGCGTCTGCTCTTTGTGGACTTCACATCTGCCTTCAACACCATGATCCCCCAAACTCTGATAGACAAACTATCCACACTTGGACTAAGCCCCTCTATTTGTAACTGGGTCTTAGACTTCTTAACAAACAGACCACAGTCCGTGAAGATCCACAACTTCTCCTCCTCCACCATCACCCTCAGCACTGGCTCTCCTCAGGGATGTGTGCTGAGCCCTCTTCTGTTTACTCTGCTCACATATGATTGTACAGCCACACATCCAGGCTGTCATATTGTTAAGTTTGCAGATGATACAGCTGTGGTGGGATGCATCACAGATAATGATGAATCCAGCTACAGACAGGAGGTGGAACATCTGGAGAGTTGGTGCAAAGAGAATAACCTTCACATGAATGTGAAGAAGACGAAGGAGATGATTGTGGACTTCAGAAGGAACAAACACACCCACACCCCACTGTATATAGGTGGATCTGCGGTGGAGGTGGTCTCCAGCTACAAATACCTGGGTGTACACATGAATGATAACCTCAGCTGGAGCAATAACACCACCAGCCTGATCAAGAAAGGTCATCAGAGACTCTACTTCCTCAGACGGCTGAGACGAGCCGGTCTGAGAAGCTCAGTCCTCACCTCGTTCTACAGGTGTGCAGTGGAGAGCGTCCTGTGCTCCAGCATCAACGTGTGGCATGGAGGCTGCACAGTTGCAGAGAGGAAAGCTCTACAAAGAGTGGTGAAGGCTGCACAGAAGTCTGTGGGAGTCAGTCTCCCCACCATCACAGACATTTACACCTCCAGATGCAGAAAAAGAGCCACCTGCATCATGAAAGACCTCACTCACCCAGCACACTCACTCTTTGCACCACTCCCCTCGGGACGGAGGTTGAGGAGCATCAAATGTAGAACCACTAGACTGAGGAACAGCTTCTACCCTGAGGCTGTCAGACTCATGAATAAATAAATAATAAGAATAAACACTGCAAAATGTCACATCATGCTGATGCTGATCTGTTTCTTGTTGCTGCGTTCATCTGTGACCATCTGCTCATGTTCGTGCTGCTGTTTATAATGATGTTTTTCTACTACATTAGGGCTTAGTGTATTACTAGCTGATGTCTCTCTTAGTTAATCCTAGATGTTATTATTGTTTTTCTCTTGCATTTGTTGTTGGATGTAACTGGGACCCTGTGTACATAATCTCGTTTTCAACACATGTACTACATGCGGTGCAAATGACAATAAATTCTCTCTGACTCTGACTCTCTCTGACAAAGATTGTTCTTACCTTTGAATAAAACCGAAGCCACCTCCAGGTCTGAGTTCACCTGGTCCTGGATGTTCTTGCTGTCCTCCTCATTAAGAGACTTGACAAATCTGGAGCACACGTTCATGTCAAAGCGGTTGGGCAGAATAAACTTGATGCCCATGGCCACATTTTGGGGGTTTGTGTCATCGGGGGTTCCACCCACCGACTGCTCCGTCTTTATGGCGCTCACATCTGGCATCACACAGATCCTGTCCACCTCCTCCGAGAGCACAGTGGTGCCCTCACCTGTCACCTTCTCCATCTTGTTACCGAGCACTCAGATAAAATGAAAAAATCACCGGTAGATGATGTTGTTGACACCAGCGAACCTCACAGTTAGCCTCTTGTTAGCATGCTAGCTATAACATTGTTATCGTACTCGTTCATTAGTCAAATATATGTACGAAGAAAAATATTTTAACATGTAAACGATTTATGCATAAACTTTAACATAAGTACTTTAACTATAATGCATTTTAAAAATCAGTATTTCACGAGCAACCTCAAAATCTCATAACACCGCTGTCGGTGTTTTGATTGACTTGCACATGCGCAGTTCTTCTTCTTCGGTGGTTTTCATTATCTAAAGGCAACCCGTTTGTTCCGCCACCTATAGGACAAACATATGTACTACTAGAAGATTGAAAAAACTACCGTACACCTGTTTTTATTTCTTATTAAAGTACTATTTATAAAGTTTAAAAACTATTTACATTTGTGCCAAGATTTTGGTCTTTCTACATTTTCTGTTGTATTTATTACTACATAACAACAACAACAATCATGATAATAATAATAGCCAACTATATGACCAGTAGAACAAGTGTGTGTGTGGCCTAAAAACATGTTCTAATAATACAGTAACTTTCATAACTTTCATTTTTGTCCCTTGTGCCATGGTTGGTCTTTGTATTTTGTCTGATACATCGTATGTATGGCTTTCTTGTATAGCCACACTCATTGCTTGCATTTGGTCGTTGGCTGTCTCTGCTGCTCTGCAGGTGTCAATCACTCTCTCCAATGTGAGGTTTGTTTATCTTAAAAGTCATTTTTTAAGACACTGATCATTCATGCTAAACACAATTGTATCACTGATTTTTTCTGTTGCTCCAAACTTACAGTCTTCTCTGTCTCAGCTCAGTTACATATTTCTCTATTGTGATTGATTCTGTCATTGATGTGCCCAAAACTGATGTCTTTCAACACAGTCCAACAATTTTTCAGTCAAGTTATCTGGACAGTTTTTTTTTTTTTTCTTTTTTTTGCTGAAACATTTCACCTTCCATCCAGAAGACTTCATCAGTCAAGGAAACACAACACAAAACTAATTCTTCCCCAACAGCTTACTCCAAAGTGGAACAAACCAGTTATGTTGGTGCTAAGTCTCTTTGGCACGCCCCCTCCTCCGGTGTTGGCCCTCTCCCTCGTTGACAGTCATGCCAAACTGGTTCAAAACCAATTGAGCATGGACTTTGTTGGTTTCAAACAGTGTTTTGGTTTGGCTGACATTAAGCTTTAAAGGCCTTTAAAATGTTTTCAACAGTCCTTTTACCATCAACTTCTTCTATTTCAAGTGTTTTGTGCACTTCAAGTGCATCTTGTCCTAATTCATGCAGTAAAATAGCTATTTGCACTTTTTGTCAGCGTCATTTGCCATCATATAGATCTGAAAGCGTTGTTCCCATGTCTTCAGTTTTCACCAGTATTGCCCGTTAGCACCAGCTGGGATGGTAGTCTAAATTGCTCCATCTCTCTCTTTCGTCAGAGCGCAACAGCCTGTTCGCTCGCGGCTATGCTATCTGTTAGCCAAAAGTTCAGTGTCTAATAATTCCGGCAAAATGACAAAATGGACTGACTTCTGACACCATGTAATAAATGTTGACTTACTGCATTCATTATATGAAGACGGACGCTTGGCGGACTCTTCATGAACAATATTTATCAACTATCGTCATCAGAACATGTTAGCATTAACAACCCCACCGCTCCTGGCTTCATCGCATAACATATCATTCCGCTACCACAGACCACAACCCATTCATGCATTAGTGCACGACACTATATACTACAGTTCTGTTGTGTGCACGTAATCACGAGGAAATGAGATGAGCTCGATAGGGTTTCCAAACCTGGAAAACAATGTAGACAGGAACGTGGTGATTGCTGTGGTGGTAATGGAAGGAGTGAAAGCAACCTAAGGCCACTTTGTGCAGTAGTCAATCAGTGTTATTGCATAGCGGCAATCCCAGGTTGCTGACTCAAACGGATCCACAATGTCAATTCCCACTTTCTGCCACGGGCCATCAGGCAGAGGAACTGGCTGAAGTGGTGCAACATGTGTTTTAGCACTTTTGTCATTCATCTGGCATGTCACACATGCGCTGATGTTCTCCTGCACACATGCGTCCATGCTGGGCCACCAGTATAAGTCCCGCAGCCTCTGTTTTGTGCGGACGATGCCTTGGTGGGTCTCATGTGCCAGGCTCACCAGCTGCTTCCTTAGGGCCACAGGAATCAACCGTCGCTGAGGTCCTCTATACATTGTCACGTCCTGAAGTGAAAGTTCATTTCTGACAGCAAAGTAAGGTTGAATCAGTGCAGGTAAGGATTTTGCTGTTCTGGGCCATCCTTTGATCATTTGCAGCCTCAGAGCAGTAAGTTCAGGGCATACTTCACATGCCACAGTGAAGTCCTTCACTGAGAGAGCTTTCAGTTCTGTAGTTAGCAGAGCCACCAACTCAGGCTCCTTCACTGGTTCTCTGTTTTCTTCAGATGGAAGAGGCAGTCTGGAGAGACAGTCAGCAGCATGGTTTTGTGCACCGGGGCGATACTCCACATCGTCTGTAAAACACAGGGCTGACCACCTTGCAATACGCATTCCTGCGAGTCCAAGTCCTTTTGTAGCTAGCAGTGTGGTCAGGGCCTGATGATCTGTGTGCAGGGTGAATCTTGTCCCCCACAGCAAAACTCTCCATTTTTCAGCTGCCCACAAACAAGCTAACGCTTCCTTTTCCACAATGGAATATTTTCGTTCAGCAGGTGTGAGTGAACGTGAAGCAAATGCAATTGTACGTTCTGTCTTATCAGGGTACATTTGTGTCAGTATGGACCCTAGACCATAATCTGAAGCAACATGTTGACACGATGGTCGGCAGGGCAGGGTCAAAGGCTGTCAGCGCTGGGCTGTTCACAATGCACTCCTTAATTGTGTTAAAACTTGACTGTGCAGTTGCAGTCCACTTGAACGCATTCTCACGTAGGCAGTCACGCATGGGCTCTACCAGCGATGCACAATTTTGTACAAATTTTGAATACCATGCTGTGAGCCCTAAGAATGAGCCTAGGGTAGTGGCATCATTAGGCGCTGGAGCTTCTGTGATTGCTTTAAGAGGATCCTCATCTGGCAGAACACCCTGGGCTGACACTGTGTGTCCCAAAAACAGCAAGCTTTTTTGTTTGAAATGACATTTTTCAGTATTGAGCTGGAGGCACGCTTCCTTCAGCACAGCAAGTACCTCTTGTAGGTTACATTCATGTTCACGCTGATCACGGCCATAAACTATCACATCATCCAGATAGTTCTGGACAGGGACATCATCTTTGAAAATGCACTTGGGGCTGAACACAGTCCATATGTAACTCGGCGAAACCTGAATACTCCTTCATGCATTATGAATGCTGTAATGTCACGACTCTCTTAAACCAGCAGCACCTGATGATAAGCATTTGCCAGATCAATAGTGGAGAAAACTATGGCTCCACGCATTTCAGAGAAAATGTCATCCATATGAGGAAGTGGATGACTGTCCATCACTACTGCCTTATTTGGCTCACAAAAAACCACACACATTCTCACTTTTCCATTTTTTTTCTCTGTGTGACCACGATGGGAGATACCCATGGAGATGTATCAATCCTTTCAATCACCTCCATATCCAACAGTTGTTCTAGTTCAGCTGAGACAGCTTGTCTGACAGAGATCGGGAGCCTTCGTAGCTTTTGTTGAACAGGCTGTACACCCTCTCTGACTTTAATTTGGTGGATAAAATCTTTAGCAAGACCCATTTTCTCCCTCGTCACTGGTCCAGCCTTGATCTCTGTAACATCTGCAACTGGAGCTGCAGGTGAGATAACTGCTAGAGAGGAAGAGGCATCTGAGAGCACATTGCTGTTTGTAATACAGAGTCTCAGTGTTTTAAAAAGGTCCATTCCCAGTAAAGCTGTGCCAGTTTCCACCACATATAACTTAGCTGGCACTATTGAGTTTTCATGCTGCACAGTGGCCGATAGGCAACCAACTACAGGGACTTGAACTTTTGTATACGTCACTAACTTTGAAGGTGGGTTAGTCAGCAGCATATCACTGAAACGTTTTCTGTAGAAATGTTCAGGAATAATAGACACGACAGAACCTGTGTCCACCACTAATGGCAGGAAGTTGACTTTGTATTTAAGGTCACTGCACATGTAATCTTGTCATTTGTTTGTTAATTTTGTAACATCCTCACTGTATTCATTTCAAGAACTACCACTTCTCCTACCTTAGTGGTAGGTTTCTTGGATTTAAAATGTCCTGTTTTATTGCAGCTTCTGCAACTCACTTTACATCAGAGAGTCAGAGTCAGAGTCAGAGAGTCTTTATTGTCATTTGCACCGCATGTGGTACATGTGATGAAAACGAGATTATGTACACAGGGTCCCAGTTACATCCAACAACAAAATGTAAGAGAAAAACAGTAATAACATCTAGGATATAACTAAGAAAAACATCAACTAGAAATACACTAAGCCCTAATGTAATAGAAAAACATCATTACAAACAGCAGCACGAACACGAGTCTGTATGAGCAGATGGTCACAGATGAACACAGCAACAAGAAAACAGATCAGCATCAGCATGATGTGATATTTTGCAGTGTTTATTCTCATTATTTATTTATTCATGAGTCTAACAGCCTCAGGGTAGAAGCTGTTCCTCAGTCTAGTGGTTCTACATTTGATGCTCCTTAACCGCCGTCCTGAAGGGAGTGGGGCAAAGAGTGTGTGTGCTGGGTGAGTGGGGTCTTTCATGATGCAGGTGGCTCTTTTCCTGCATCTGGAGGTGTAAATGTCTGTGATGGTGGGGAGACTGACTCCAACAGACCTCTGTGCAGCCTTCACCACTCTCTGTAAAGCTTTTCTTTCTGCAGCTGTGCAGCCTCCATGCCACACGTTGATGCTGGAGCACAGGATGCTCTCCACTGCACACCTGTAGAAGGAGGTGAGGACTGAGCTTCTCAGACCAACTCGTCTCAGCCGTCTGAGGAAGTAGAGTCTCTGATGACCTCTCTGCAAAGAGAATAACCTTCACATGAATGTGAAGAAGACAAAGGAGATGATTGTGGACTTCAGAAGGAACATACACACCCACACCCCACTGAACTATAGGTGGATCTGCAGTGGAAGTGGTCTCCAGCTACAAATACTTGGGTGTACACTTGAATGATAACCTCAGCTGGAGCAACAACACCACCAGCCTGATCAAGAAAGGTCATCAGAGACTCTACTTCCTCAGACGGCTGAGACGAGCTGGTCTGAGCAGCCCAGTCCTCACCTCCTTCTACAGGTGTGCAGTGGAGAGCATCCTGTGCTCCAGCATCAATGTGTGGCATGGAGGCTGCACAGTTGCAGAGAGGAAAGCTCTACAGAGAGTGGTGAAGGCTGCACAGAAGTCTGTTGGAGTCAGTCTCCCCACCATCACAGACATTTACACCTCCAGATGCAGGAAAAGAGCCACCTGCATCATGAAAGACCTCACTCACCCAGCACACACTCTTTGCCCCACTCCCCTCAGGACGGAGGTTGAGGAGCATCAAATGTAGAACCACTAGACTGAGGAACAGCTTCTACCCTGAGGCTGTTAGACTCATGAATAAATAAATAATAAGAATAATCACTGCAAAATATCACAACATGCTGATGCTGATCTGTTTTCTTGTTGCTGTGTTCATCTGTGACCATCTGCTCATACAGACTCGTGTTCGTGCTGCTGTTTATAATGATGTTTTTCTACTACATTAGGGCTTAGTGTATTACTAGTTGATGTTTTTCTTAGTTATATCCTAGATGTTATTACTGTTTTTCTCTTGCATTTGTTGTTGGATGTAACTGGGACCCTGTGTACATAATCTCGTTTTCATCACATGTACCACATGCGGTGCAAATGACAATAAAGACTCTCTCTGACTCTTTCTTGATCAGGCTGGTGGTGTTGTTGCTCCAGCTGAGGTTATCATTCAGGTGTACACCCAAGTACTTGTAGCTGGAGACCACTTCCACCGCAGATCCATTTAAGTTCAGTGGGGTATGGGTTTGTTTGTTCTTTCTGAAGTCCACAATCATCTCCTTTGTCTTCTTCACATTCATGTAAAGGTTATTCTCTTTACACCAGCTCTCCAGGTGTTCCACCTCCTGTCTGTAGCTGGACTCATCATTGTTTGTGATGCATCCCACCACAGCTGTATCATCTGCAAACTTAACAATATGACAGCCTGGATGTGTAGCTGCACAATCATATGTGAGCAGAGTGAACAGAAGAGGGCTCAGCACACATCCTTGAGGAGAGCCAGTGCTGAGGGTAATGGTGGAGGAGGAGAAGTTGTGGATCTTCACGGACTGAGGTCTGTTTGTTAAGAAGTCTAGTACCCAGTTACAAACGGAGGGGCTTAGTCCAAGTGTGGATAGTTTGTCCATCAGAGTTTGGGGGATCATGGTGTTGAAGGCAGATGTGAAGTCCACAAAGAGCATACGGACGTAGGAGTCCTTCTGATCCAGGTGGGTGAGAGCAGTGTGGACCACAGAAGAGATGGCGTCCTCTGTTGATCGGTTCTCGTGGTATGCATACTGATGAGGGTCCTCGTTGATGTTGACGGTTGTCTTGATGTGAGTCATGACCAGTTTCTCAAAGCATTTTGCAACTATCGGGGTGAGGGCCACTGGTCTAGTCATTCAGACACTGTGGAGCTTTTTGGGACTGGGATGACGGTGGCGGTCTTCAGGCAGGTGGGAACTGTTTCCAGGGCAAGTGAGGTGTTGAAGATGTCAGCCAGCACCTCACAGAGCTGATCCGCGCATTCCTTCAGAACTTTCCCGGGGATGTTGTCCGGTCCAGTTGCTTTATGAGGGTTGATCCTTCTGAGACTACCTCTCACTTCTGCTGTGGTCACGCTGAGATGCTCTTCATCTGGTGGTGAGGTGAGTCTGGTGCTGGCTGGTCTGTTTGGGTCTTCAAAGCGAGCATAAAACTTGTTGAGGACATCAGGCAGAGATGGGTCTTTGGGGCATTGTTTGCTCCTGCCTTTATAATCATTGCTGGACAGTCTGGAGCATCAGCAAGATGGGTTGATGAGCCACATCTAAAACAACTTCGGTTCTGTTTCTGTTTCTGTGTTGCTGCAGGATCAGTAGAATTATAACTCCTCATTTTAGATCTGAACGGTTGCTTTGGCTTTACCTTCACCCACTTGTACAGCTGCTTGTGACTCCGACATGAGGCTCTGCGTGTGCCCGATTGCCGTTTCCACTTGGCACACCATTTCTATTGCTGCACCCAACGTGAGGTTTCCATCCATCTGCAGTAACAGCTTCTCACATATTCTTGGTGAGCTGGCATGCTCTATGAGTTGATCTCGTATCATTTCATCTGCATTTCTAGCAAAGTCGCACGTTGCAGCCAGCTCGCGTAGCGCACCCACGTATTCAGCAACAGTCTTGTGCAGTCTCTGCGTTCTTTGCATGAACTTATGTAGCTCCACCACAACGTTTATTGCTGGGTTAAAATGTGCCCGCAATGCAGCCACGGCTGAATCATATGTGGTACTTGTATTTGTAAGTGTATAAAATACATGTTGTCCTTCCGTGCCCAGGCAGTGCAGGAGCAGTGCATGTGTCCTCGTGCCGAGCCAGTTGTCCCCCTCCGAGTGAATAGCAAGCAGGTAGTTTTCGTTTTTTTTTTCCATTTATAGATGGCCTCCCTTCTCACCTTATAGCCATCCTCTCACTCCAATGTTTTTTTTGTTTTTTTGTGTTTTTTTTAAATAGAAAGAAAGAAAGAGAAGAGAAAGTAAGACAACAAAACAACAATTATCCACAAAAAGAGCACAAGGCAAACACACCAAACCTCCATCCACAATCCTGCAAAGCACATGACAGAACACAGCAACGAAACATACATGCATAAAGACTAATAATATTCATGACCTTGCAGTAGATTTCTATAAATAAACATACCCATACCTACAAATATATATACAGTATACATACATATACATTTATATTCATTCATATACCCATCTACATATCTGCATATATCTACATATACATCCCTGCATCCATTTGTGTGTGGTTGTGAGCATGCATAAGTGAATAAGGTTCCTCCAATAGAACATTTAGTAGCGACTGTGAAGCATCAGAGATCCGTCCCCCCAAAGCCCGAGGCAGACGAAGGGGCGATCAAAGCCCAAGACTCCAGGAAGGACCCCGAGCCCAGAGTCCCCAGGGCCACCCGAACAGGACGAGCAGGTAGTTTTCAAACATCTTCATCCACATGTCGAACGGAATTGCAGGTTGTCCGGCGGATGGTAGAAACAACGCAGGGAGAGCTACAACATTCGCCATCCTCGTCGCCATTTGTGGTGTGCACGTAATCACAAGGAAAATAATACAGCAGAACGCAGGCATTAGCTTGTGAGTACTTTTTACTATTTCTCTCATTCTTTTCCTCCTACTACACAAAGGTTACAACGCCCTCTAGTGTGAAGTACAATGACTGAATAATAATAATAATAATAATAATGAATTCAATTTATAACGCACTTTTCATTAGTGAAAATCTCAAAGTGCTGCACACATTGAATGCTACACACATTCATACACCGGTAGCGGCAGACTACCATGCAAGGTGCTTTCCAGTCCTACCGGGAGCAACTCGGGGTTTTCCCAAGGACACAACGACACATGGTGTGGGGAACTGGGATTCGAACCGCCAACCTTCCGATCTGGGGATGACTGCCATTACCACTACGCCACGGCCACCCCAAATATACAAGTTCTCCCAAATTTTCCATTTTTCTCTGGTTACATATTAGCTCCAAATGCCACTAAAGGCAATATGTACCCTCATGCATACATGTAAAATATTGCAGATTTCAACTCTTTTTCCAAACAATTCAGTTTTTATTTTTATTTTTGTAACTTCACAATAACATAAAATCACACTGTGGATAACATAAGAACTTTTCTTTTGAGGTAAAATGTGTTAATTGAAAACATAAATATACATAGTATTTCTTTTATAGCAATGATGATATGACAAATGTGGTAACACAGTTATGAAATAACAGTTTCATAACACAATTGTGAAATAAGCCATCATGAAAAACACTATGAAATAAAATAATAAAAATGACAAATTTTCATAATAATGAGCTTAGATATTGTTTTCATAAAGTTCTATTTATTCATTTAATTATTTATTTTTGACCATTTTGGTGTTCCACACAGGTCTGGTCTCCTCAGTCCCTCAGCCGGTGAAGGGGGCGTGGGGAGTGATGAGGGGGGCGAGCGGAGTGATGAGAGGGGCGTGGGGAGTGATGAGAGGGGCGTGGGGAGTGATGAGAGGGGCGTGGGGAGTGAGGAGAGGGGCGTGGGGAGTGATGAGAGGGGCGTGGGGAGTGATGAGGGGGTGGACCACACCGGACCTGAACAGGAGGAGAAGCAGCAGCAGCAGCTCTGGGACACCTGCAAACTCCACAGCCAACTTTTTCTTGGAGACAGAAGCTGTTTGCGTGGATTAAAGAAGTGAAAGGTGTCTGGATCCCCAGAAGAACACCGGAACCAGAAGAAAAGCAGAGCTGCGACTGACCGGACCGAGTCAGAACTGAGACAGGCGCAGGTAGGCTAAAACAGTTCTTCAAGAGACGGTTTTTAATGAACAACACTGCCTGACACGCAGAGGCTGACAGGAAACTGATCCAGAGCTCCTTTCATTGTGCAGAAGTTGTGGTGCGTTCACGAGTTCTGGTGCTGCACAGGTATTCCCAGGTTTATATACAGTAAGCTATATTTTCTATTATGTGATGTTGCATTCACGGTTCATAAGTTAGGATGTGTTCACGGATCTGGCAGATGGTGCGTTCACATATTCAGAAGTATGGTCCGTGTTCATACATCCACAAGTGGTGGTGCGTTCACGGGTTCATTATTTTGGATGCGTTCACGGATCGATAACTGGTGTGTTCACAGGGTCGTACATGTACTGTAGTCCATAAGACATGGTGCGTTCACAGGTACAAAAGTAATGGTGCATTCACATGTTCCATTGTTTGATTGTGTTCATACAAGTGATGCGTTCATGTGTTCATTAGTTAGGGTGCGTTCACGGACTTATAAGTGACGGTGCTCTCACAGATAAAAGTGTGTTTTGATGTTTCAGTCTCCTCCCCCTCTCCCAGTCCTCTGAGGTTTTGATCCTGCAGACATACTGTACCTGTGTGGCGTTCACTGCCCGGTGACAGGAGCAGAGTCTCATGTTGTGTCATTTTACATACAGACCACGCTAATTGTTTTAGCTGCTCTTTATTAAACATGAATCCATAGCTGAGTTGAAACTGTAAATATTTTCTTTATTACTGTTCATCATAATTAAATAGGCTAATAACAAAAAAAAAGGTTTTGTTTCCTTGTGGCGCTGGGCTGTCAGAATAATTCCCACATGGTTTCACCCTGTCTGTGATGGCAGCTTGCCATGTGAGAGGAATGATTCAGTCATGCATCACCTGACAACAATCCAAGACGTGCAGGATTTCATTGCATAATGCTTGCAGGTGTCTCTGAATATATTCTAGTTGCAGTTTGACAGCGTGTGCTTTCCTGTTCTGTGTAATCTCTGTTCCCACGCTCTGTCCTGGAGCTGACGGCCTTAATCCGGGTCAGATTTCTTGTCCTCTCTGATCTGCAGTTACTGTAAATTCAAGCTCTGGACAATAAATGACACAAAATCTTAGCATAGAGGCAAAAATTGATAATGCCAAACAAAGAAAAAAAAAACCCTCAGATTTAATAGTCTCAGCTGCAGAGTCTTGTTTTGGTTTCCTGATCACATTGTGTTCTTCTTCACAGACAATATAATAGTTGAGCTCTGACTCAGACAGGTGCTTTGTGTGCTCGAGTCGTGCTTTTAACCTTTTATGAAGTAAAGAAAATTGGAGCGTTCACATGTTGACCCAGTGAGGCGGCAGCTGTCGACCCAACATTGTTTATTCTACAAAATGAAATGTATTCTGTCTTCTGTTCCTCGTGACAATAGCTGATTCTTCTGATAGGTGTGGGACTAGGGACACTGACGCCCATGCCCAGAGTGTCCTCTATTGACAGTCCTGGGTGTCATTTGAACTTTTTGAACCTGATATGCATATTATTGTTAGACAAACCCACAGGTAGGGACAGAAGCTGCTTCACATGTTGGATCATTTACATGTTAACATTTAGGGAAAATGCATATATAGTAATAATCTTTGAGGAGTGCATCTATCAAAACAATCAGAGCAAACACCCTGCTGTCAGTTTGTTCGTGCACGCTGTGAGCGTGATATTTAAAAAAATAACTGAGCTACAGTACGGACTTCCATCTTGGTGTGTGGCTGCATCTAGGTGCAAGAAGGTTTCCTTTTGAAAATTAGGTTGCAAGTTCAAAAACCAAGATGGCCACCGTCCTATATGTCCATCCATCTTGTGAGTTGCATACGTTGAAAAATAAGCAAAATAAACAACTTCCATTTTACTGTTTTGCTGCATCTAGGTGTAAGAGAGATCACCATCAAAAATTTAGTTGCCATGTCAAAATAAAAGATGGCCACCCCCATA
>JBBPBX010008996.1:31704-51611 GCA_038048925.1 Garcialebias charrua | reverse complement strand
ATGGATGGATGGATGGGTGCAGATGGATGGATGGATGGATGGATAGATAGATCGCTATCATCTATCTATCTATCTATCTATCTATCTATCTATCTATCTATCTATCTATCATCTATCTATCTAACCAAATTTTAGGTCAATATCTGTAAAATTCACTGAACTACACATTTCTTTGTGTTCTCATAGCAGTTTGGCTGTGGCAGCCATCTTAAACCAAATTTACTCCAAAATGTCACCACTTGTATACATTCTGATTATTTCTTGTAGGTTTAATTAAAATATGTCCAGTGGTTCACGAGATATTTTCATAGACAAAACATTATTGCCCATCTCTTGCTCTTTAGCAACACGTGATGCCAGTCTAGAAAATACATCATGTTTACATTCATGTTCTTACGCTATAGTTTTTTATGTTTATTAAATGTTTAAAATAGACACTATTTTCAGTATCCTGCAGCCCAATGATCACTCACTACTGTCATGGATTTAATACTTCACAAAAAAATGCAAATTTATTTATAAATTTATTTTTCATCAAAACTTTCGTCAAACTTTTATAGTTGTGGACTTGGCATAAAATAACATCAAACTGTGTGGAGTTACCTCGTTACAACGAACAGCTAACAGACCAAATTAAATAAATGCTAATAACCAGAGTCTATATATATGGCTCTGCTAATAACCATTGAATAACGGAACAGGAAGTAAAGCTTGTTTGTCTTTTATTTTTTAAGGCCAGCTCCTTACTTCCGGTTTCTGCCTGTGGAGGCGCTCATGAAACGAGAAGGGCCAAACTAGACAACCTGTCAATCTCAGCGAAAATCAGGAGGAAATTATCCACCATTTATTTTGAATTCATCGCTATCGTCAACGTTAAAATCTGAGAAACACTCTGAGGTTTTTTAATATAAAAGAGGCTCAGATTACGTTTGTGGGAAAGTGAATTTGGCAGCAAGTGTCAAGGATTTTAAATGTTTTATTTGATAAACCTGTATTTCATTTATGTGTAAATGTGAACACATTTTTATACACCCATCGATGTTTTGCTCAATTAGAGAAACATCACTAATACTATTGTGTTTCCAAAAATTAAAACATCTTGAGCGCTCATTGTATAAAAATACAAGCTGTGTTTTGTCTCCATCTAGTGGTCATGTCTTTATATTGCACAACAGCTCTCATGGTTTCACGTTTTCAGTAAAGGGGACAAAAATCTTAAAAAATTTTTTTTTTAAATAAATATGGTGACATTTTTCAACTTGTGGCTTTCTTTATTGAATCTTTTTTGAATTAATAAACTGGTCTGCGGTACATTTCTTTACTGGTATTAAAAAACTGTTGTTGGTCATTTCTTGTTAGGATTCCACTGTTAGATGGTTAGAAGTTAGATGCTAAATGGTTTGAACATTAGAGGAACTTTGTATCTGAAATGTGTTACGATTCAACTAAATAAATAAATAAATTAACTGCTCCTTCGCTCCTGTTTTGGTAACTTCCAAACATCTCCCCAGGAACATATTACTTTTCATCTGTTTTATTATCATTCGTTACACATTTTGTGCTTCACTATTGCTCTTTTGTGATTTTTTTCAAGTGAACGCCTACAGATCTTACATTTCATGTTGTCTTAAACGGGCTAAACTGATATTCATATATTGTGAATGATGCAAACTGCATGTGTATTTATGTTAAATAGAAAAAAGCAATTGTCAAGACATGGCGAGAATTGGATAAAAACATAAACAAAAAAACCATTTTAAATACTTCAAAATAATATTGATTCTTCATCAAATTAGCTAAATATTTGCTGTTGTTTTCTAAACTGTTGTGCTATCAGAGATAAGTTATATTTGATTGATGATAACCGAGTTTCAATAAATGTGTTGCTTAAAGTAACACACCTACAAAATATAACATACAGTAATGCCATTTTTGTGTTTGTACTTATTTAATATATATTTGTTATTAAGGCACAATAATTTAAGTAAATCTTCCACTAATGATTATGAATCATATATTTTCGAGTCACTTTTCTGCGTTCCTGTACAACCCATCAAAAAAACATTAGAATGACATCTTACATGCCCTTTTCATACAGTTTTAATGTGTTGCTTCCATTTTTCTCGTCAACTCTACGTATCTGCGGAACTACACGGCGCACGCTGATTGGTTAAATCTTAGAGTCTCATAAAAACAACCAATCAGAAAGCTCAGCGTCGACAGCAGCGGACCAATCAGCGCGGGCCACGGTGAGACTTTTTTCTCTCTTGTGTAGTTTTGTGGGCGACGCAGCAGCAGCCGCTGTTCAAACCTGCAAGTGTTTGTACTCAGGAGGCGACGAGGGAGAAGTTAAAATATGGGACCGCTTTTACTCGGTGAGTTAAAGCGTTTTCTACATACATTTAATAATTATTTAAAACGAGGTTATAGTGCGTGAATGTTTGAGTGCTTTTGTAGCTAGCTTGAATGGCTAAGTTTTGGTGCAACAAGGGACTGGCCTCCATTATGATGATTTTAAATTAATTAATAAACGTTTGTTTTGCTTATTACTTTCTATATCAACGTAAAGGCTTGTTAGTAAACTGTAGCTGCCTTCTTTGTGGTAAATGTAATAGTTAAATTGGATGTAGTCATGTTTTTTGCTGAGAAACTCACTTTAAGATGTCTTTTTCCAGGAGTGCTGGGCTGCTGCCTGCTCTTGTCTGTTCAAGCCATGTATTCATCCAGTGATGATGTTGTTGAGCTCACACCATCCAACTTCAACAGGGAGGTGATCCAGAGTGACAGTCTGTGGCTGGTTGAGTTTTATGCTCCATGGTGAGTCCACATCAAGGACAGTCCTGTGTATTCAGTGGATATCCATATAGAACAGTTCATTCCCATTATTTAATGCATCTGTGTGGAGGTTGATGTGTTCATCCACCACTGACAAATGCGTTTGTCTTTAGTGTTGTCATAATATCTTGTGAATCAGCGGGTGTATTTTACTGAAACACTCATTGGTTTATTGGTAGTCAACTTCAGCCAACAGGAAACTTGACAAGCTTCTCGGATGAGAAGTTAAACGTCTTGTTTGTTACAAATAAAGTCCAGTTGTTTCTGTATTGAACACCTTTTTTGATTTTATCATGTCCTGGACGACTGAGAATCTTCACCAGCATATCTTACAGTTGTGGAGCTAAAATCTAACAGATCACACGAGAAGTTATAATTTTCAAGGTTTGATCAGAACTACTCATCGCGCGATGATCTTTAGTTTAAAACTCTGTCTTGAATAGCATCATGTGATGTGCATTCTATCTCAAGGAGTTGTAGGTTTTGATTACCGGTAGTTTGATTTTGACACTAAAATGTTACCTTTGCTCTTCAGTTATTGTAAAATCTCTTGATTGCTTCACGTTGCTTTGGATTCCCTAAAGGCTTAAAATAAACCAAATAAAACTGGATTGCAGCAATATACAGGTACCGTAGTCCTCGACTTGCGACGTAGATCCGTTCCTACGCGGCGGCGTAAACCGATTTTCGACGTAAGTTGAAATCTACATACATACTGCACCATATACATGTACAGTACTGTATTACCAAGCACTTAGCCTATCCTAACACAGTACCCTACATATCAAACACATACATTTGGGAGCCATAATGAAGTGCAAAAACAGTTAATAGCCTACTTGGATGCTGGTCAGCATAGTCTAGTATTGGCATGAATATGTTACATTATACATTAAATAATGGGAATGAACTGTTCTATATGGATATCCAATGTATATATATATATATTTTTATGGGAGATGCGTCGTAACCACGAAACGTCGTAACATATTCATGCCAATACTAGACTATGGTGACGTGCTCTACATGAGTGCTGCATCAAAATACCTACAGTCCTTAGACTCCATTTACCACGGTGCCCTTCGGTTCATTACTGACTCCAGTTATCGCACTCATCACTGTGAGCTTTACGTAAAATCTGGCTGGTCATCTCTCAGCACTCGCAGATACACTCACTGGATATCCTTCATCTACAAGACCCTCCTAAACCTAGTCCCGTCATACCTCACCTCCTTAATACAAACATCACACAGTCATTACTCCCTGCGCTCTAACGATTTAGTCCTCCTGTCAGTTCCTCCTGTCAGAACTGAACTAGGAAAAAGAGCATTCAGCTTCGCCGTCCCCTCAGCCTGGAACAACTTACAGAAAGATCTGAAACTATCAACATTCATCTCTCCTGGATCCTTTATGTCAACCGTAGTAGAAAATGTCATCAAGAAACTTGACCATTGCAGATGTTTCTAACCATTACTTATCCAATATACATGTCATTGTTGATTTTTTTAACTTTATTTACCCAACCGAGGTCTGTCTGCTTGTTTTGTATATAATGTATATAGAAATCTGTCATATCCTGTTGGTTTTGAACTGTCAACATCTGTTTACTGTGATTGTAGTTTTCTTTATTTTCTTTTGATAAGTGCAAATGCCTATTGCCAATGTGACGTGTGCTGCTGACCACTTGACCAGGTCACCCTTGTAAAAGAGATCTCGATCTCAATGGGCTCTACCTGGTTAAATAAAGGTGATTGATTGATTGATTGGTGACATTGTCCACCTCGGTCCATCCTCCGTATTCTCTATTCGTTTACGACGTAAAACCGCCATCCAGCTCGTCCATCTGCCGTATTCCGCATTCTGTTTACGACGTAAAACCGCGTTCACAGTACGGTTTTGTTTTGTTTTTTTGAATGTCCAGAGGACCAGACTTAGCTTTTTAGAGAGTACAGTGCAGGAGTACAGTGCAGTATTCCTCCGCCGCTACGTTCACGACATAAAACAGGAAACTGCGTAACTCGGCTTTTCAAAATGTATATATATATATATTTTTATGGGAGATGCGTCATAACCACGAAACATCGTAACTTAAAGACCGTGTAAAGTAAAAGTAAATGTGTGTTTTGAGTTTGTCACATGGCATAAATATGTGTTATTAATCACCCATATAAATCTGACTGATTAAAAACATTGTTTACCTTTGTAAAATTAAGTCTCAAAAATAATGAAAAAAAATAATTGTGCCCTGGTCTGAAACGCTGGGGGCGTGTCAGCGCGTGGGCGTGGTTTCAGCGCAGTACTGCGCCGGTGTCCTGCCCCCTGAGCTGACTGTGTGTGTGGAGAGGCAGACCGGTGCAGCAGTAAACCTGCTCTGTTTTTATCTGAGTTCTGGCTGTAACTAACAACTCTGGTTTTGTTTTTAAAGTTGAGGACACAACTATAATTCATAACTACGCTGTTATGTGTTTAATAATAAGCGCTATTTTAGAAGATGAGCGGACTCACTGCACCCGGTCCGACCCGGTCACATCGCATGCGGGGTCTGTGTTGGTGATTAAAATAAAGAGTAATCACGTTGATAACTAAGTATGCAATGGACCTGTCGCATTTTCTTCGCATTTTCTTAGCAAAAAAGGAGCTTGTGAACTTGTAGGGCACAGGCTTAGCAATAAAAAATAAGCACAAACGGCAACTTACTAAGTTTGGACGCAACATTATTCCGCCGTCAGGTACAGGAAAGGCGGCGGCGGTGTCCGGAGAGAGTCCTGGAGGGAGACGGTCGGTAGCGGGTGCCCTGATCATTGCGACATCCAGGGAAGATGCAGGAACGAGGCATAATTGATTAGCTAGCTAACAATGAACAAAATATCTATGCTATTGCTATCTGATATCTGCGATTCGCGAGTGAACTGCTCCACCGAAGAACGAATTTATACGGCTGGAGCTGCAAGGGGTGGGGCTTTAGACCGTGTGACGAAACACGGTCACATTTAAACCACGCCTAAAAAATCCTGAAACAGACATATCTTTAAACAAAGTTTGATCTATAACTCCAAAATTAATTGAGCTACAATTTTGAGACTTTTTACTCATTTACAAGATTACAATTATGACATTTATAATGTTTATTGAAGAAAATATTGAAATTCACTTTACACGGTCTTTAAGACCGTCGTAACCCGAGGACTACCTGTACAGTCTTACTGTTTAGTCACTAGATATCGTAAGTTTGGCTTGATATTCACTTCTTGCATCTTTTTCTTATTTGTGTAATCTTGCAGGTGCGGTCACTGTCAAAGTCTAGCTCCGGAATGGAAGAAAGCAGCCACGGCCCTAAAGGTAAACGGAACACGTGAGATCACTACGGTTGTCTCTATACACACAATATATTGGTGGTTAATTAATAGTAATAAATGTTGCATGTTTGGAAAACTTGAAATTGGTCCAATTCGTCTTTAACCCAAAGATGACCCACACTGGAACGCTCACTTTTTTTTGTCGCGGAATGATGGTCAAAGAAAATGTCCATTTGATGATCATTATTAATATACAGTAGTAACACGTTGCAAGATAAATAAATTTGAAAAAGGGTTCTATTGTAACCATTTTTGTTTGTCTTGCACAAATTAAAGTGTCACACTCAATGGAAAATAAAATGTCTGCTTATAAAAAATATTTAAAAAATTTCATCTTGATGGGGTCACTTTCCGTTTAAGTTGCAAAACTGACACATGTTCTTTAAATGTAACGGATACCGTACTTTCTGCCATATAAGTCGCATCAGTCCAAATATGTCTAAAGTGGGGAAAAAACATAAATACTGTATGTCGCTTTGTCATAAAAGTTGCATCCATTATGCTGAGCACCTGGAAACGTGGGCCAGTGCTGTCACAAATCAAATGGCAGCCATGGGAGCGTGCACAGGAGGACTTTCACAAGAATTTAACAAGATTAACACTTAAGAACAATTATTTGTTTGCTCAAAATTTTAGCAAGGGTGTGTCTCAGTTTAACTTTTCCTTAATAAATGCACTTTGACTGTCAAATCAGCTCAGCTGCATTTCAAAAGCCGATTTGCGGCTGCGGGAGCGCAGAGGGAAGACTCGCTGTGCATTTCTTTAAAATTTAACAAGATAACCACCTAAAACCAATTTATTTGTTTGATTGACATTGTGTGTCTCCGTTGAACTTTTAAATAATAAATGCACTTTATTGGTCAAATCAGCTGGATTTCACCTGGGTGGCGCAGCGAAATGCAGCTGATTTGGCGTTTACTCCAGGAGTTCCGGAGTGAATTGAAAAATGAGACACTTGTCTTGCCATATTACTTGAGCAGCTTAAAGTGATACAGTCAATATTTTCCATGTCAAACTGAATGAAATCTTCAGATCTCAGCCAAAAATTGGTTTATAAATATGGGGGGAAAAACATAAATACCGTATTTTTTGGTCTATAAGTCACCGTGTTTTTGCATGCCCTGCGACTATAGGCCAAAGCAACATATTAATGGATTTTTTTTCCCATATTTATTTATAAACCGATTATTGGCTAAGATATGACTGTTTTCATTCATTCTGATAAAAATTTTTTTTAGCAGTACTACTTTCAGCCACTTGATTTTTTAGCAGTACTACTTTCAGCCACTTGATGGCAGCAGAGTTGTAATAACAATGTGGTATGCTGTTGTATCATGTAGGCATGCTTTTGTATCATGTACAGTAATAGGTAAACGTGGCTATAATGGCAAATTAAAAAATGTCAAGACAAAAACAACTGGACTTTATTATACTTTATACTTTTTTTTTTCTTCAACTTGTTTGGAATTTACCATGTCCTGGATGACTGAGAATCTTCACCAGCTTTTAATGACTCAATCGTCTTGCCACAGTTTCCCCACATTCATTCTGCTCAGTGCTTGGAATCGTCAAACCAGCTGCACCGCCCCAGAGAAATGCAGCTAAAGTGCATTTATTAAGCAAACATCAGTGTTTCCCCTAGTTAACGTGCCATGGCGGGGTGCTCATCACATCCATGATTTTTGTTGACGGGGGGGACGGAGACATGTCTGAGCACAGCTAACAGTTTTTGATCGAGGGTGGTGTGGGGCATTCAGCATGAAGGAAGCAGCACCTTTAACTTTCTAGCTAGAGTGCCTGTATAGTGCGCCGCTAGCTTAGTGCTATGTCAGTGTCAGGGGTGTGGTCAGTTTGGTAGGCGGGGTGCTCAGTTCTGCTGACGGGGTGGGGCACCCCGCTTGTATAATGGTAGTGGAAACACTGAACATTACACTGAGACACACCTTTGCTATAATTCCGAGCAAGCAAATGATTGTTTAGGTGTTTATCTTGTTAAATTTTGTACAGCGACTCGTCGCATGCACACGTTTACTTCTGCGTATCGGGTTTTGAAATGCAGCTGATTTTACCATTAAAGCTACACTATGTAACTTTGTAATGCAGTCTAACTTTTCTAACAATATATTTTTAACATATTTCTTCACTCTGTCACCATCTACTGACAGACTGATGTTAGACAAAGTAATCTCTGAAAAAAACTATAGTCCCCTTGCTTCTCTATCAGCATTTATAAAAACACTAAAAACACAGAGTGACCCGGACAATGACCAGCCAATAAAAACAGAGTTGTTTGTCACGCCCCAACCCACGCCCCCGCCTGTCCCAGCCTCAGCGCCGCGCACGTTCTCATTCAAAGGATTGCAAAGCGATGCAGGACTGTTTTGTATGTGACACAAATGTATTAAATATCCCTTCTTCATCCCAGAGCTGGACTTTTATTTTGTTTTTTTGCCAAAAGTCAAGTGATCGCTTCATCCTTCACTGACAGGAATGAGGAAATGGATTTGTCACGACTCACGAGCGAATTAAATCATGTCCAACGTGGCTGCGTGAACCTCTGCTGATTTCAGGGTGTTTTTGTGTTGTTGGACGAGTGATTCATGGTTTTATTATATTTTTTAGAACGTTTTATTAACATATAATCACAGAACTTCGCAGCGCAGAGACAGGACATGTAGTGGGGGCGGAGCATTCCAGACATACCAGACCTGCACTGACAGACATGAGGAAGTCACGAGCGAATTAAATCATGTCCAACGTAGCTGCGTGAACCTCTGCTGATTTCTGCTGGTTTTTGTGTTGTTGGACAAGTGCTCCATGGTTTTATTATATTTTTTAAAACGTTTTATTAACATATAATCACAGAATATTGAAGCGCTCCGAGCGGACACACAGCAGGGGGCGGAGCTGCAGAACTAAGTTCAACAGAGAACGGACTGTGGCTCCCCCTCAGAGTCATATTTGGCTCTGAGGTGGAGGGAGCAGAATGCTTTTCCCTGATGAAAAATTTTCAAAGTCCCAGCGTTCTCCAGAAATTACATAGTGAACCTTTAAAGTGCATTTATTAAGTAAACGTTGGATTGAGACACACATTTACTATACTGTAATTTCGAGCAAACAATTGTTTTAAGTGTTAAAGTCCTCCTGTGCACGCTACAGCAGCCGCCATTTGGCAGCCCATCGATTTTTGGCACAACACCAGCCCACATTTCCGGGTTGTCAGCGGTGACGCATAATGGATGCGACGTATACGGCAAAGCAACATATTTATGGATTTTTTCCACTTTATTAGACATATATTTGGACTGATGCGACTTATAGAGTGGTGTGACAAGTATGCCGGAAAATACAGTAAGTTCACTTTGCTGTATAAATGGTAAATGGAGCTTATTTATATAGCGCTTTCCAGCCCCCTATGAGGGGCCCCAAAGCGCTTTACAATACCAACCATCCACCCATTCATACACACATTCATACACCGGTAGCTGTGGTCTGCCATACCAGGCGCTGCCAGTCCTACCGGGAGCAACTCGGGGTTAAGTGTCTTACCCAGGGACACAACGACACATGGTGTGGGGAACCAGGATTCGAACCTCCAACCTTCCGATCGGGGGACAACTGCCATTACCACTACGCCACGCCCGCCCCTTATAAGTCGCAAGGCCTGTTAATTTATGCAAAAAGGGGTGACTTATACAGCGAAAAGTACGGTAATCACTGGTGCTGGATTATGAGCAACATTTAAGAGTATATTTGAAAAGATGAGCAGCAGTTGGTCTCTAAACAAAGCAGTGTATCAAAACATTTTTTAAATTGATAATTTAGTTTTATTTATTTACTTTTAAAGCTCAATGTGACACTTTAAACATTACCAGGCAACCTCACAGTTTTTGTGTCCTGGTTCTTACTGGGATCTTGTGAAATGTAAGAAGGATGTTTTAACCATTAGACAATTAACTGCGTTTCCCCTTAGAGACGGTCACACAATACTGAAATCAAAGCTAGATTGTCAACTCAACTGAGAGTTTAAAAAAGCTACCGGTAAGTCTGGTCCTCTGGACATTGAAAAAACCCAAAACAAAGCAAAAACAGTTTTTGCAAAAAAAACTTTTGTTTTTTTTGATTGTCCAGAGGACCAGACTTAGCTTTTTTAGACTTAGTCTTGCAACTACAAAATGGTAAAACCAGTATGGAGAGTTAAATTTTTGAGGCACAGATAATTTCATAGTAAGGCTGATGGTACAGATAAAACTGAACCTCGTTTGTTCAGTGCACTTTTCTTCCCTTGATGATTTTTCACATGAAGCAGTTTGTGTGAACAAATCCTAAAAAAACGAAACACGGAATGTACTCATTTGACCTTCAGACGACAAAAAACAAGTTTTTTTTAGAAGTCGTGTATTGATTTTAGTATTAATTGCTGTGAATCTTTGTGTTTATGTCAATTTGTTCAGGGTATTGTCAAGGTCGGAGCTGTCGATGCTGACCAGCACAAATCACTGGGAGGACAGTACGGCGTCAGGGGCTTCCCCACCATCAAGGTCTTTGGAGCCAACAAAAACAAACCAGAGGAGTACCAAGGTATGATGCTGGTTTTATTTAAAATTGCCTTTGTTGTGTAATCTTCACTTTGGTTAAAAAGTTGTCACGCAGATACATTTTCATGTTTACAGTATATGAATTGTATTTTGGGGGAAATGCTCCTTTTAAACATCTCGGTTGTTTTCAAAACCTTTGGGCTCTCTGACTGGCTTGGGAGTGTCAACCTTTTTATTTATTTATTTTTTACTTCTTTTTTTTAAACTTTTTTTTAATATTCATTTTATAGTCAATATAAAAATACTTATACATACAATATGAAAAGAATTTTTTTTTTAGAAAAAAAAAGAAAAACGAACATAAAATGAAAGGAGGCAGTGAGAAGAAAAAATCTATTTTAACTGCCCCCTTTTTTTTTTCTTCAAATAAACAAGCAAAATCAATCCAAAAAACACACTGAAGTCAAGCATATTCTCAATGAGTAAATGAAGAACAATATCAACTTCATAACCTATCCAAAAATCTACAATACAATATACAAAGAAACAGCATTTTTAGTATTTAGTCAACATCTTAGATTTAACCATTTTTTTAAACACAGTCATAGATTTGGCATATTTAGTATCACTATCCAATTTATTCCACAGATCAACTCCCTGAATGGAAATAGTTCGTCCCTTTAGGCTGGTTCTATATTGGGATTTAACAAAAATCTCAGTTCCCTTTAAACTATAACAACTCAGTCTCTTAACAAAAAACTTTTGAACATTTGAAGGCAGTAAGGCATTTTGTGCTTTGTACATTAATAATAATATATTATAATCCACCTAATCATAAAATTTTAACAATTTAAGTTGTTCAAATAATATATTAGATGGATGACAATATGGTTTGCCTGTAATTATCCTCACTGCTCTTTTTTGTTGAGTAAAAACGGGCGTAGTTGTGGTCTTGCATGCTTTCCCCCAAACTTCAACACAGTAGATTAAGTGTGGTAAAAAAAATTGTATTGTTATTTTGTTACTTTAGTTTGTGTAGGGTGTAAATATTTAACTGCTGAACATCTGAGCTCTTCCTTCTCGCCTGCAGGGGGACGCAGCAGCCAGGCGATTGTGGACGGAGCAATGAATTCTCTGCGCAGCCTCGTAAAGGAGCGGCTGAGCGGCAAGTCTGGTGGTTCTGGCTACAGCAAGCAGGTAGAGGGAGGAACGGTTTACATTTTCTACGTTGCTATGAATGGAAACGAGTGAACGCTGTTTTTAAAAACATAAACAACCACCTTCCAGCAGAGCGGAGGAGGAGATGGCAACAAGAAAGACGTGGTCGAGCTCACAGACGACAACTTCGATAAGACTGTGCTGGACAGCGACGACGTGTGGCTGGTGGAGTTTTTTGCTCCCTGGTGTGGACACTGCAAGAAGTGAGTCTAGCAGCTTGTCAGAAACAAGAGAACCTCATTCAGAAACTCATGAACGTTTAATTTTACAGTCACAAACATATGTGAGATTTCTGCTCTCACGCCTAGAAAACGAAGCTTTCCCAGAGCTTCTTGGCTTTAATCAAAAGCGTTATTTTTGTTAGGGCTGCACAATAGAACGTGAATTTATTGCAAATGATTCTAAACAATCACAGTAAAAACTGCATGCAGAAAATAAAATTTGATAGACTGATCCTCACTCCTTTAAATGCCGACAGCCAGAGGGAGAAAATAAAAAGGAGTTTGTGTTATGCCTGTGGTTAACACAAACTCCTTTTTTTTTTATCCAATAAAAGACAAACGTAAAATAAGTTGAACCAGGTGGGAATTGAACCCGAGTCGAGATAAAATTTAGAGTGGAAAGCCAACGCTCTAACCGCTCAGCCACAGAGGCGTATTGGTTTTTTCAGGAGTCCACTTTTACTATAAAGGAATCGCCCCTCGTAACATCCTGGCCACGCACAGGCATTAGAGAATATTAGTTATATTTTAAAATCCTGGCTACGCGCAAGAGTTAGAGAATATTAGTTATATTTTAATGAAATTCAGCTCGCGCTGAAAGGCGGAAATGCTCTACAGTATATGGGTGCGCGCTTCGTGTTATTTACGTTCTAACATAAGCTGATTTGTAATCAGTTATTAACAAAAATTAAACTCAGAAACACTAAAATATATATATATATATATTCGGCTAACAAATATTTTTAGCGGCGTCTCCTCTCTTAAAACACTGTAAGCGCGCACACAAGAACTTCCCACCCACTTCAAGAGAACGCCCCACCCACTTCAAGGCGGCTCTCCGCACAATGCGTAATGAGCCGGGGCGGGCCAGGCCGGGCTCTGGGCCAACCAGGGACGAGCTGGGCTGGGGAGGGCCGTGCAGCGCGAAAACGGCTAGACTGACCGATGAGTCTGGAGGTCCGGTTCTGCTCCGGTCGGTGGGTTCCATGCGGCTCTTTGCACCCTCTGGGCGCCGAAGTCGCTGAATGAATAAGGACCAAACTTTTTTTTTTTGGATCCTATCAAAACTTTCCCTCTAGTATTTCAGCAGGAGGCAACGGGGCTTTGGGGTGGAGCACTGTTGGCTTCTGGGAAATGTAGTTGCGGTATTACGAGTGGGGATACATTGTACAGTATGCTTATTGAGAGAACTCCAAAATGGCTGCACCTGTCAGAAGTATTTTATTTTTTCGTTAACTTTTTACAGTACAGTATCTCGTACTGTCATGCGTAATATCGAAGTTGACAGTCATGTGTCGTGTACTTTTTTTCCCCCTCGTGTACAATCTTACTTTGAAAAACAGCGAAAGAGCGAGTGCAAAAGTTGAACTGCGAAGTAGCGAGGGACTACTGTATCCAGTTTCAAATTGATAAAGTTCCTCCAATGCGAAGTAAAACATCCTCAACTACAGATTGAGTTAAGCTGCTTTTAAATATATATATATATTTTGGTATTTGTGATGTTTTTGATGAATGAGAATCTACATGAGCAATCTCCTGTTTTTAATCACTGTAAATCAATGTTCTGTGAAATGATCTTTTGAGAGTGCATCATAAAGTTTTTACAACTGCTCTCGTCTTTCCTGCCCAGCCTGGAGCCAGAGTGGACAGCTGCAGCCACAGCTGTCAAGGAGCAGACCAAGGGCAGAGTTCGCCTCGGGGCTATGGACGCTACCGTACATCAGGCCATATCCAGCCGCTATGGGGTGAGTGGAAAAAATTTGCACTTAAGACCGGACGCACACGTTGCAAACAGGAATTTACAGTTTGTGTACTCCTAGAACAGAGAAGCAGACAGATGAGGACTTCTGAGAATGAGCAAAAATTATTTTTGCCAGTAAAATCAACATAAGTGCCTTTTTTTAATGGTTAACTTTTTCTCTAATGAGAAGTTTTAATTTGACTTGGATTAGCAGCTAGCTACTCTAATTTTGTAGCTTTATGTGCTTAAATATGAATTTTAATAGGATGATATATACATTTGATATAAATATGAACTATGAGTTTTATGAAAGGATTCTGTAAGAGTATTACTTTCTCTACGGGACAGGAGAGCTGTGAAAATGTTCCCACTTAAATTTGAACAAACATTTCCAAGTACATGCTGCCTGAAGTGTAGAGAGTTAACCAACTAAACTGTTGGAGTTGACTAATAAAACCATTTTCAAGCATGAAGTAGTTTATAAATAAATCGGGCAATTTTTGCCTGAATAAAATCCAACTTTTAAAGGTATAAATTCAAATTTTTACTTTGCTTTTAGTCTTCACGTCTTGCTCCACGTCTGCAGACGCTGTAACTGGAATAAAAGGGAAGCGTTTGTTTGTTTTTAGATCCGTGGATTTCCCACCATCAAAATTTTCCGCAAAGGGGAGGAGCCTGAGGACTACCAAGGAGGCCGCACTCGTGGCGACATCATCGAAAGAGCGATGGATCTGTTTTCTGTCAACGCTCCTGCTCCTGAGCTGGTGGAGGTCCGTGTGAATGTTTGTGTTTGCTGGTGTTGCATCAAAAGTTTCCGTAAAAAGTTTTGAGCTATTTGTAAGTTGTTGGTGAAAACAAAAACTAATATATCCAGATGGGTAGATGTTCTAGTCATAGCTTTTGGTCAATTGTTTTATTTATTTATTGATCCTTTCTCTCAGATTCTGGGTGACGACCTCCTGAAGAAAACGTGTGATGACAGTCAGCTGTGTATAATCGCTGTCCTGCCTCACATCCTGGATACAGGTGAGACCAGCACAGATCTGTACATGGCTATACAGGTAGTCCCCGATTTACGAGCGAGATCCGTTACAACGAGGCGCTCGTAAACCGGAAATCTCGTAATTTGGAACGGTTGCCATGTCTCTCGTAAGTCCGGAATTTCGCTCGTAAATTGGAACGGTTTCGCTAGCGCGACTACAAACACTCGTTTTTCATCAAAAAACTGCTTATGAGTGCATAAAAATGATCGGAAACGTGTGTCCATATGTTTAGCTAACTAACTGTGGTGAAAAAACACATGAAAACTCAGTATTTTTTGCGTTTTTTCCAAAAATTCGCCAGCTCGTAAGTCTGGAACCTCGTAGATCAGAGCGCTCGTAATTCGGGGACTACCTGTATTTTAAACCTTTACATAGACAGGTCTAAAGGTTACGTTATTTTTATTTATTCTTTCAAACCACCTGTTAGTGGGGAGGATCTCATTGCAGGTCATTTGTCACTTTAGAACAGGGGTCTGCAACCTTTATGAGCAAAAGAGCCATTTATGCCCCTTTGTTCACTAAATTAGTGTCTGGAGCCGCAACAATCTGGTATGACTGTGATCATCAACTGGTGGCCCGTGGACCACTTTAAGTTTGTCGGAGGGCCTTTTCTGGCCAGTAGGGGTGACTTTGTACATTTTAAAACAAAAGGTCGGATTGTTGTAAAGAAAGAAAATAAAAATATAGATTTTTAACAACTCTTTTTATTTTAAGCAATGAACTATGCAGGCCTATAATTTTAATATTTATTGTGGAAAAATCCTACTTTGAAGAGATGAAGCATAACGTGAGTATGGTTTTACTCGTATTATTCTACTATTCACATATTTACAATAAAGAAAAAAAAGGACAGGAAGACTGTTAAAATTATTCTTTTTTTATTTTAATATAACAACCAATAAAATTCAGTTTTGTCAGTTTTGGTCAAAGCTTGAAAGAGCCGCTGCAGAGGGACCAAAGAGCCACCAGTTTATCTGTTTTAGGCTGTGCTATAGAAATAAAATTGACTTGACTTGACTTGTGGCTCCGGAGCCGCAGATTGCAGACCCCCCTGCTTTAGAATAAAAATGTTATAGTTTACTGTGATTTTTCATCCAGTCTGAACTGTAAACATAACCCTTCACCCCCAATTTACACTACATGCGTTCCGGCTCCGGTCCGCTCCGGTCCGACCTCCGCAGCAAATACGCACCCATTATAATCAATGAGAGCGTTTACACTGGCTCCGCGCGGCGAGCGGGCGGCAGTCCGTCAAAATTAGAACCGATCCTATTTCTGCCGGATGCCGGAGCTGTGACGGAGTCAACTTTTAAAGATTACGTCGCACCAACAGGAAAAGGAACGAGCACAACATCCGTATTTACAAAATAAAATCACCACGGGCGGACTAATCCTAGCTCTATACGGATTTATTTGTACAAAAATGCTGTCAAACTATCATTTATGACTACGCCTACAAACGCAATACAAGAAATAAATACATTTTAAAAAGTATTTTATTCTGAAATGTAATAAATCACTTCCTGTCGCTCAAACCATGTCCTGTCGCTCATTTACGAGAGAAGATCAAGGCAGCAGTCTCTACTGTTGTTCTCCTTCTTCCACCGAATGAATTGTTTTGTTCTGACTTACTTATTTATCACTTGATTTATCGCGCAATCTCGCAATTCCCGCGCATGCGTCTCGGAGCGGCGCATCCAGGCGGACCGGAGCGGAGGTAGTGTAAACTGGACTTGAAACGCTCAGCTGCGACCTGCGGAGCGGAGCTGGGCGGAGCCGGAACGCATGTACCGGTAGTGTAAATTTGGCGTAAGGCCCTGTCACTAACGTTTTGGAGAACTAATGTTGACTGATGTAAATTGTGTCCAACATGCGAGCATAAAAACTGGAAGCTGTTTTTGGACTTATGCATACCACACTGGTAACAAGTTGAACAAATATATAACATATAAACTCTACAGGGCATTAAAAGTTATTAAATGGATTTAGTCACATTTTAAGTCCTTAAATGGCATTTAAAAGCATTAAATTTGACTCTCTGTGGAATTGAATATCTTTCATTTGTTTTCAAGAAAAACGAGGAGCGATTTGGAAGCCCCTCAGCCGGACTCTTAATAACCCTGCCGGAATATTTAACAACAGATTTATTACAGATGGAATATAGATGATGACGCGCAGCAACTTTGTATTGAGTTTAAAACATTGGTTGACTGCAACAAAAAGTATGGATAAACTACAGAGCTTTGTGAGGTCCATGTTGGGTTGGGGGGGAAGACACATTATTAGGGGTGTAATGATACACAAAACTCTCGAGACGAGACAAATTACAGAGTTCGCGAGAACGAGACGAGATTATAATATTAGTTCAAGAAAACTTCAAAGATCGGTTTTATGCCGCAAAAAGGCTTTTATTCTGTTTTAACATGTATTACAAACTCAACTGATGTCTTCATTTTACTGATTGAATCTCCTTAGACCTTAGAACGTTCAACTTTGTTTAAAAAAATAGATATTCACGCAGGACTTTCCAAAAATTGAACATAAATATCCGCATCAGCACTGAATCTGCAGCCGTCACTCACCAGTGTTGCCAGATTGGGCGGTTCACCGCGATTTTCCTTCTGACTTTTGCGGGTAAAGAGTGCTTTGGGTGGGTGGGACTCTATCTGGCAACACCGGTCACACCGGTGTTTACACAAGTGTGTCTTTACATTCGGGGCAGCGTCGACAGCGCCGGGACCCTCCATCAGTAGTTGGGGCATCTTCTATAGCAACTTCATCCGGCGAAGCCATGCTGTCCGTGACGTTGACTTGCTAGTGGCTGCTAGCATTAGCGACTCGCGAGACAACGTTACCTCAATGGATTTGGATATGGATATGGATTTTTCCAATTCTTTGGCAATAATTGGACAATGCGACCTATACTCGGGTGCGACCTATAGTCCGAAAAATATGGTACTATGAGATATGGTTTTATTTTCTTTATCTTTTGGGTTTTAATGTAAAAAAATAAATATAGATTTTGGGGCTTTTACAATCGATTCTGAATCGCCAGGACTAAGAATCTAGAGTCTTTAAAAAAATGTATTTTTTTTTTCCTGCACCCCTACTTCCAGGCGTTTTCCAATTCTTTGGCAATAATTGGCCAATGCGACCTATATTCAGGTGCCACCTATATTCCAGAAAATACGGTAATCAATTTTTCACCAATGCTTTGTTTGGTCTTAAAGCACTCACCATCTCTCAACAGGTGCAGCTGGTAGGAATGGTTACTTGGGAGTGATGAAGACGATGGCTGAGAAGTATAAGAAGAAAATGTGGGGGTAAGGACCCAAGCCAAGTCCAGAATTCCTGCAGTACTGTATTTAAATTGTAGTTCTCTGAGGGTTGTCTCTTTCTCCCATCAGCTGGCTCTGGACTGAGGCAGGGGCTCAGATGGACCTGGAGTCCTCTCTGGGTATTGGTGGATTTGGCTACCCCGCCATGGCTGCCATCAACGTACGCAAGATGAAGTTTGCACTTCTCAAGGGCTCTTTCAGTGAAACGGGCATTAATGAGTTCCTCAGGTAGGGGGCGCAATTTGCATGTTTGGTGCAGAGGCTTAAAGCCAAACTGTGAGTTGAGTGCTGGAAATAAGTTACTGATGATTCCAGGGAGCTTTCTGTGGGCCGGGGCTCGACCGCTACACTGGGAGGCGGCGTCATGCCCAAGATTTATTCTGTTGAACCCTGGGATGGCAAAGATGGAGAAGTGAGTCTCGTGCTCGGCAAAGCTTGTGGGGTCATCCTGTCGTCAGCGCTTTTAAAAAAAACATCCTGTTTCTTTGTCACCCCCAGCTTCCTGTGGAGGAGGATTATGACCTCAGTGACGTAGACCTGGACGACGACTTGGAGAAGGACGAGTTGTGAGTCCAAACTGTTGAGGATCTGTCTGGTCCAGTGTGTCCCCGCCTCCCCTCCCCTGTGGATAAACAGGAGGCCGTCGCCCGGTTACTGAAATACTCCAGAAAAGACAAATGAGACATCTGCAGTTTTGCTACATCATCAAACTGTCACACAGGGACAGGAGCGTGCGTCTGCGTCTCTGGGATGAATTAGTTTTCACAAACCTGCTGAACGTTAGAGGAGCTGCGTGTTTATGAAGCTGCCACCAGCCGAGGGGAGGAGGCTCTGAATGTCACGTCGAGTCTTTCTAAGACGTTGTTCCTTCTCGTCTTGAAGCACCTATTTTAAGATGTGGACTTGTGAAAATAACACTTCAGCTTGATGAGACTAAACTTGATTACCTTTAAAAAATAAATTAAAAAAAAGGCATAAAATATATTGTTGGATTTGCATCGTGTCAGTTCACGACAACGGGACTTTGCGGGACATCATGTGTAGATTTTTCTTACACGACTTTATTTCAATTGTGTGAAAACAAAATGCATTTTTGTTACAAAAATAAAAAGAATAAAAACAATTAAGGCCTCCTTATTCACATAATCACAATATCCAATAAAACATCTAACTGAGCAGGGAGCACATGCAATATATAAAAAAAGAGCTTACCGTAATAAAAAAGACTTCATCTCCTGATAAACAATTAGCCACAATTCAACCATTAAGTTGAAACTACTGTAATTAGTTTCCTGTTTTAACATAATAGTAACCCTAATACTTGTAAGTTTATAATCCAGCCAGTATTTTTCATTTCATTTACCCTTTATTTATACAGGTAGTCTCATTGAGCCACGAGAACTCATTTTCAACATGTACTGTATTGTATACATGTATGTATTTCAACAGTACTATGAACATACAATATGGCACTTCACTTACAGGAAACAGCTGAAGTAAAAAAAACTTAAAAAGGCTCAATAAGAAATTGACTGGAACAGCTCATCAAAGTCCAGACAGAAAAGCCACACTTGTATGAAATGTACATCGGTGTAAACAGGAGTGTTGGGTTGTCGA